>PVHP010005373.1:0-65620 GCA_004024765.1 Zapus hudsonius
CTCTCTCTCTCTCTCATATCTCTCTGCTTAAAATGAATAAATAAAATATTTTAAAAAAAGAAAAGTAGGAACATAATTGATGCCCCTTCTTTTTTTAATATTTTATTATTTTATTTATTCATTTTCAAGCAGAGAGATAGAGAGAGAGAGAGAAAGAGAGAGAGAACCAGGGCCACCACCTTGTGGGTCTGGCATATGTGGGTACTGGGGAATTGAACCCAGGGCCTTAGGCACTGGAGACAAGTGCCTTAACCACTGAGCCAGCTCTCCAGCCCATGATGCCCCTTCTAATAGGATGTTTCGGTCTTAATGTGGAGGCCAGGTGTCATCCTCAGAAACACCACCCCACCCCCTTTTTTGAGACAGGGTCTCTCATTGGCCAAGAGCTCACCAGTCAGTCTAGACTGCTGGCAAGTGAGCCTCTGGGATCCTCCTGTCTCTGCCTCTCCCTCTCTAGGATTAGAAATGCATATCACCATTTGTATGTGGGCCCTGGGGATGAAACTCAGGTGCTCCAGCTTGTGAGGCAAGCACTTTACTGACTGAGCCACCTTCCTGGCCTCGATGTTTTCAACAGCATGCCTCAGACCTCAAAGCTCCCATCCGTCTGCTTTTCTTGTAAGGCCCTCTGATCCCAGGGCCCTCTCCTGCACCTGCTTTTTTTTCTCCCATCCAGGTACTAGCCAGGCCCGACCCTGCTTAGCTTCTGAGATGGGAGGAAATCAGGTGCGTTCTGGGTGGCATTGACCATTCACTCACTTGCTTTCTAAAGCCTTTTCCATTCAAGGCAGTGATTTAAGTGTCTTTGGATATTAGCCTGCGTATTGAGTTTTGCTTCTCTGTTGTCTAACCCCAGGCAAGTGAATTAAGTTTTAGGAGCTTGCAATTTCCTTGTGCCTATTATAGGCCAACCCTCCTCTGGATTACCGAGGGGATTAAGGAGATAACTCAGGTAAAAGTGTTGGCTCTTCAGAAGGCGCTCCAAGAATGGCTCAGAGTGCCCCAGGGTGATGAGACCCAGGTTTTCCGAGATTGGGACAGGGTGCGTGTGTGTGTGTGTGTGTGTGTGTGTGTGTGTGTGTGTGTGTATGCTTATGTACATGTGTAATAGAGATCCTACAAATTTACCTCTGGGGTTCTGCCATCCCCATCTCATTTCCACCCCCCCCCATGGCAATGGCTGCATTCTGGCTGGGAGTTTGGTTCCCAAAGCTCCAAAGGTCAGCTCTTGCATATTCAGATGCCCTGTGTCCAGTACCCCCTTGGGTCAGTCAGTCACCTCATTCTGTGGGGCAGTGGGTGTGGTAAGACCCAGCACAGACCTGGAGGGAATGGCCTTTGCTGAAGTGCTGGCCTGCTCTAGAGGCTCCCAGGGTCTGGCTGGGGCAGGGCTACTGTAGAACACCGTGAATGCATGCATGTGCACGGGTGCTTGTGCACGTGCACACATGTACCGACTCTGTACATGCACACAGGCACACAGTGCAGCTGTGTCCCTCTGCGGCTGACCTCGACATCCACTTATGGGGACAGTCACGCTCCAAGTCTATACGTTTTTACCTCTGTTCCCTCTAAGAATCCTTGGTTATGAGCCCAACACATGAGTGAGTACTGCTGTTCCCAGCTCTCTCCCATGCTTACTTCCAATCCTGGAAAAGGTGGTCAGCTTGGCTACATAGAGACTCATAGTCCAACCCTGTAGGTTCCTAAGTCTTCTCACCCTTCACTGTCAAGGAAAAACACTTGCTCCTGGCTCAGCTAGACACCCACAGGCTTCAGCATCTTTCCTCTCAAGTCACAGGCCAAAAGTCCATCTCTTCCTGGTCAGTCATGGGGGAAGGCTGGCAGGAGAAAAGGAGGAGAAGGGTTATTAATGTCACAGAAGCTCCAAGTCAGCTGTGTCTCCAAGATTTCCAGTGCAAGTGGAAGAGCAAGTGGAAGGAATGGGCACGTGAGCAGTGAGGTATCTAAGTGAAAGGCAGGCTGAAGAAGACAACCTTCCAAAGACCCCAGGTCTTTGCTTGCACTACCGAGCTTGACTCCTAGTTTAGGGGAGAGACCCTAGCAATTTTCCAGTGCTCCACCTGAGGTGGTTTCTACTGTCTGTCTCCTCGAGAGGAGTCTCTGCCAGCCATAGGGTTCTAGTGAGCTCCAGCCTACAAAGGGATGAGAGGCCCAGCAGGAGTCTGGAGACAGCCCAGGGCCAGAGAAAGCTCTTCTCCCAGTGTAGGCTGCCTTCCCTTTAAGGTGGCACAGGCCACCCTTAAGGTGCTGAAAAGCTCTGGATGTCTAAGAGCCGAAAGCACCTGTGCTAGGGCTGTGAACACAGCAGGGGACTCTAGAAGGTTAGATTGCAATTCACCAGAAATGCACAAGGGTGGGAAACAGGCTTTTAATTTGAAGCCTGCCTCCCCCCACCACTCCCCCAGGATCCGGAAGAGGGATATAAATTCTGGAAGGAAGGATCATTTTATACCACTGTCCCCCAATTTATTCACTGTGGGCGTGTCAAGGGTCAGGGCAGCCTCAAAAGCCTCCACTCTGCTAGGACCAGGATGTCTGGGACACGTGAGGGGTGACACTAACTTCAAGGTCGTCACAGCGGTTGGAGAATTTGGCCAAACCAGGCCCTTTTTCCTGGTGAGATCTATGGTTTCATGGATCCCTGTGAGCAGATCCCGCCCCTCTGGCTGCACTGGGGACGAGGGGGTGACCTCCGCAGGCTCCAGGAGTCCCGCACGTCCCAGGCTTGTCCCTGACAGCTCGTCTGCTCTTCGGTTTGTCTGTGGACTTCGTAGTTCCAGGGGCTTTAGACGCAGCCTGCTCTACGCCAGGCCCATGAAGAAAAGTGCGCGGTGCCAGGGCTTTTTCTGCGGCTCTGGGACTCTCCCAGCCCGCAGAAATTGCGCGGAGGCTGCCCCAGGGCTCCGAGGGCACCGCATGGGGGTGCCAGGCCCTTCCAGGCTACCCTGGGTCCGCCTTGGCTGCGAACTCCCTTCCGCTCCGCTGCCCCGCAAGCCCCGAGGTGCGCCCGGAGGAAGCCACGGAAGGGGCGAGGTCCTTGGGGTCAGCCGTCATCCAGAGAGAGGGAGGTTCGCGGTTCCAAAGCCAGAACCTGGAAGGAGAACTGCGCACCAATCAAGTCTGTCTCCCTCCATTTCCTCCGCACCCTGCCTCCTGGGGAGGACTTAGCAAGGGCAACACCCCAGACAGAGGCACAGCCCCAGGTCCTCAGTGGAATCAGCTGGCTGTATCCTCGCCTCTGACTGAGCTCTCCCCTCACTTGGCCCAGCCAGCAGCATACCTAAAGCATCAAGGCTAGATAAGGGCAAGGCTGCCTCGTTCAGGTGCAGTGACCTTATGAAGAGAAGAGAGCTCTCTTAGCTGTTCCTAGGTGGCTCCCCTGCGGCTGTGCAGGACTGGGTTCCATCATAGCAGACATGGTACCTAGGCTTCTTTTTCCATGGAACAGCTGGAATCCTGGGAGAAGAGCCATCCCAGCTAAGACTGCTACTCCTCAGAGAGCCCACCCTCCCTCCATCGCTCCCCTTATAACCTTCGAGGCAGGAGGTCTGGATGGGGTCATAGGCAACATCAGCCCAGTTGTTTTTAAATATTTTAATTCTTTATTTGCAAACAGATAGACAGATAGTGTATGGGAGTGCCAGGGCCTCGAACCACTAACTAACTCCAGATGTATAGGCCACTTTCTGCATCTGGCTTATGTGGGTGTCGGGGAACTGAACTCCAGTTGTCAGGTTTTACAAGCAAGCACCTTAAACACTGAGCCACATCTCCAGCCCCAGTTATTTTGGCAAACAACTCTTATTGAGCAGAACATGAGTGGAACTGTAAGTGAGATGTGGAGTTCACACCCGGCTTTCATCTTGATTTGGGGGCCATTTGCTCAGAAGTACAGCCAGCAGGCCTGCAGTTCTTGGTGGAGGAGACTGATGGAGATCCTGAGCACCTGACTACGAAAAGCCTCTTAAGTGGGAGGCTAGGGGATCATTTTCACACAACGGAATTAATCTCACCTTTTATGTCATTCTTTTGTCAGACTTTCCACTTCCTTGCCCCAAATCCCCAGTCCACAAAGAGATCTACTAAGCTCCTTTTACTGATTTTGCCATTGCCTTGACCCAAATATTTTTCAGATTTTTACAAAGGAAATATTTGGAGGTCTCTCTAGTAATGTCACATGGTCAGAGGACAGGTGAGAAACCTTCTCTGATCTTCAGGTTAGGTTTCTTCTGACACAATAACTTTAGGTCAAGCTGAACTTAGTGCTATAAGAGCTCTTATAAAAGATTTGGAAGTTGATAATCAATCTAAGTTGCCGAGAGTCTAGGAGTTTTGGTGGTGTATGTTATGCATGTGTGTGTGTGCACATGCTTTGAGGCAGGGTCTCCCGCTAGCCCAGATTGACCTAGAGCTCACTCTAGCCAAGGCTGGCCTCAGACTCACAGGGCCCCTCCTAGGCATGAGCCACCTGAGTCCAGAGTTTTGTTTTGTCTTTTTTCTTGGCACCGCTGGATCATCCAGAATATCACGGCATGCTAGGCAAAGCCTCTCCCACCGAGCTAAACCCCAGTTCCTAAGGAGCCTAGGTTCCCTCCAGTTAGTACAGTTATCACAGGGTCACTCTCTGCCTTTCAGAATCGTTGACAAGCGGTCCTGCATATTAAACTCAATCAGCACTAAAGCTGGTCATCAGTTCCTTATGGATACACTCTCACATCCTGAGATTTCAAGCCCTGAATTGTATTGATATGGAAACTTTTCCTTCCTGGGTTTACTTTTTCTATAGACCTCCTGGGATTGGGTAGGAGGGGGGCATGGGGATACATGGGTTCCTATTTCAAGATAGCTCCAGACAAAGTCAGACCAGCATCAGACAAGAAGAGGGGGTCGCTTCTGCTGGTCGGGAGAACTCAGTGGTAGCTGGGAATCAAGCTGGCCCTGGGGTCTTCTGGATGTCACTTTTATATCCATGCCCCCAAAGCTTGAGCTTCTGCTTTTTCCTAATAAGCATCTTCACTGGGTGGGACTGTGCTCAATTCTAATGTTAGGATAACTCTTCCATATCAGGTTTTGTTTATACCACCCCTGATAGTATAAGAGATAAAATCAATTTTCAGCAATGATAGGAAGTCCACAGGTTTAATTTGCTACAGTGAGCCGAGAATTGAACACTTGATCTTGTTATTTAATTTCTGTAAGATGCCTTATAGTTCAGGAAGCAGGCATTCCACCCCACAGGTTCTCCCAGAGCCTCATCTTCAGTGGACACTTCATTTTAGGTGATGGAGCAATAATTTATTTTTATTGAGAACTTCAATATGTGAACATATTGGCAATAATTTAATTAGCTGGCTTGAATTATATGGCGCAGGCTGCTGAAAATCCATGGGATTCAAGAATGCCTGAGTCCCAGTAGTTGTATATCCCCAACTAAGCCAAATAACCAATCCCACTTTCCCCCAGTTCTTGGATAATCTTGCCTGCTATCATTTGGTACAATCTACATAACATTTAGTTTTCTTGGCAGCAAGTACAAATACTAACATCGGCTAACTTAAAGATAAAAGAGTAAAGAGAGTTTTCTGGAAAGATGTTGGGGAAATCAAAGACTCATGTAACTGCTAAAGAACCAGTGTGGACCAAGAAGCGAGTGGCCAGGCAGCCCAGGTCAAACCACAAGAATATTCTGGCTAGGAATCACTAGTGTTGTCTCCAACCCTATCACCCCAATTTTGGATAATTTTTTTCAGCTTCTCCTGTGTCTTTGAATGAGAACAATAATCAGCTAGACATTCTTTTGTTTGTTTGTCTTTGAAGCAAGGTCTCACTCTAGCCCAGGAACTCACTCTGTAGCCCAGGCTGGCCTCAAACTCACGGTGATCCTCCTACCTCAGCCTCCTGAGCACTCCTAAACCCAGCCCAGCTAGCCTTGAGTCACTGTCTACTAATGGTGGGGTGGGAAGAGGAGAAGGGGATCCTTTGCTTCTGTGCCTCTCTCCAAGATACACACTCTTCATGGAGATAGGAAGCATGTTTGGATGGGGAGGACACACATACCTGACCTCTCTGTACAGCCTAGAACCTCTCACCAACCACAGCCTGTCCCTTCATCTGACCCTGCACCACAAAACTCAACCTTGGAACCATGTTGCTAACTTGAGCTTTCTCTTGTCAGACCGCACAGTACTGCTGGAGAAACTCACACAGCTGCAGGACAGGGGTATCCAGGGATCCAGCCTTTGTAATATTATTTTAAATTTTATATAATCCTTTAATTCCTTTCCCCCACCTTCCTTTGTCCTCTTGCCCTCCCCAAACCTCCTCTTCTTCCCTACTATTCTTTCATCTATTTTGATGTCTCTCTCCTTCTCCATCATCCATGACATTATGTTGATGGACCCAATAGTATGCAAGTCTTGGGCAGGAAACCACAGCTGCTGTGAGGTTATGATTACAACAACTACTTTGTGTCTGGAAGACAGCATTCCAAAGCACTCCTCCCTGTCCTTTGGCTCTTACGTTCTTTCTGCCTCTTCCACTATAGTCCTTGAGCCACTGGAGGGTGTGATGGAGATGTCTCATTTAGAGATAAACACTCAACTGTCACTTCTCAGCACTTTGATGAGTTTTGAGTCTCTCTGGCAGTCACCACCATCTGAAAAGAGAAAATTCTCTAACCAAAAGTGAGAGCAGCGTTAATATATGGGCATAAACATGAGCATTGAGATGGCAGTTTGGTGGGTATAATATATCCACTTAGCCGAAAAGCTCATGACACTATTTTAATGTCAAGCAATACAAAGTGGAGCCATAAGGAGAAATACTGAGTTTCCCATCTCCTTTCTCTTCCCCTCCCCCTTCTCCTTTATGCCTAATCTTTCCCAGAAATACCAGTGGTTAGTTTCATGTGTATCCTGTGGAATTTTATTAATTTTCTAGTGTTTTATTTGTTTTTGAGAGAGGGTCTCATTATATAACCCAAGCCCGTCTGAAACTCATGGGTTACAGGTACGGTTGGTGGCTTGACTCACATGTTCCCCTCCCCATGAGCTCATGTGTTCCGAATGCTTGGTCCCCAACTGGTGGCAACTGGGGAGGTGGAGCCTTGCTGGAGGAGGTGTGTTGTTTGGCATGGGCTTAAGGGTATTATACCAGTTCCCCCTTTCCAGAGAGGAGGGTCATTCTCCTGTTGCCATTGTCCACCTGCTGTGGCAGAGGTGATGTCCAGCCTCTGCTCATGTCATGCTTTCCCCTGCTACCATGGAGCTTCCCCTGGAGACTGTAAGCCAAAATAAATTCTTTCATCCCATAAACTGCTTTTGGTTGTGTGTTTTGTGCCAGCAATGTGGTGGTAACCACAGCAGGTAGGAAGCACCATGCTCTGCCACGTGTTTATTCCTTCCGTATCTCCTTGATACTGGGACCACCATACACGCTCTCATCTAGCTGGCTGCATTCACTTGATGACCTGTCTTGGATGTCTTTCCATGTCAGGAAAGAGGAAACCTTTCAGTTGCCCCTGTCTCACTCTCACACAGAGGAGCCCTGTCTCTCCCAGAGAGCACGACATTCCCAGAGTGCTCTGCACACCCTCTCAACCCTGTCGCCATGTACAGGGAATCTCTTTAATAGGGTCAAGTGAACTCTTACCTCTCAGACAGCTTCCTCCTCCTGGGGAAGAATTAGGCTTTCTCTCTGCTTCCAAAGCTCAGGCTTCCTTCTCGTGTAGCTTTAGGGGTGCTTATGCACCCCTGGAGGCCGCTTTGTCCCAGTGCCCCTCCCACAGCTAAGTCAGAGTGGTGCTTAGTAAGGGACCATCACCTGCCGCTTCTACCATCCACGGAGCTCAGTTTTACATCAGGGCAATAGAGGGTAGGGAAATGGGAAGAGGTTCAGCGGAAAGGGGGTTGGGAGGTGGGACAAAAAATATTGGGAGGGGATTAAGATTGATATTATGTATATGTATGAAACTTGTCAACAGGGCTCATTGGTTAAAGTGTTTGCTTGCAAAGTCTGCCAATCTGGATTCAAGTCTCCAGTACGCATGTAAAGCCAGATGCACAAAAGGGCACATCTATTTGGAGTTTGCTTGCAGCAGCAAGAGGCCCTGGCATGCCTATTCTCTCTGCAACTCTCAAGTAAATAAATAAATAAATATTTTTTTAAAAGAAAAAGAAATTGTGAACAAAAGATTTTCAAAGAAGAAGGTAGGGAAAAGGCTGTCCTCACTTTGTTCGGTCACCAGGATTCCAGGAAACAAGTCGGGGAAGACCAAAGATGAGGAATGTCCACAGCTAGAGGATGCTCCAGGGACCCTCTGAACAACAGGGAGCCAGTATTCCCATTGGGATCCGCAGGGGCTCTCCCAACTGGGGTCTGCTGAGCAAGGACAGAAATTTTCATGAGAATATTTGGGGATAGGAATAGCAGTGACCCCCCAAACCACTGAGATGACCTTGGCTTTTTGAGAGCAAGCAGAGAGAGTATTTCTGAACATTGATTTTCACCTACAGAATAAGATCATTTCCTCCCTCCTTCCTTCCCTCCCTTTTTTCCATCCCTTCTCTCCCCACCTCCCCTCCCCTTCTTTACTTCTCTCCTCCCTCCCTCCTCCCTTTATTTTTCTTTCTCATGAGTTAGGAACTAAACCTGGCCCTCATGAATGCTAGGCAAGTACTCTACCACTGAGCTATACCTCCAGCCCAAGGTTCTAATTGACCAGAACAGATATCTCCAGTGGGTGGAATAGAGAGGCTCCTTTCTCTGAGAAATCCAGGCTGGGGCTGAGGAAAACGCTAGTGGAGGTGGAGGTGGGCTAGCTGGATTGAGTTCATGGGACTGCAGGGAGCATAATGGGTGGATGGAGGAGAGCCCCCATCCCCACCATCAGTTAGAAGAAGTGCTGTGAATCAGCCCTTCAGCATTGGCCAACCTTCTAGTGTGTGCTGCTATACCTCAGAGGCTAGAAAGCTAAAAACTACATTCCCCAGACTTCCGTGCAGCTAGGGCGCCATGTTGTTAGTACCATATTGTGCCAATGGGCTATATCTGTACCAGGCTTGGGCTTAGAGCTCAGTTGACTGGGGGGAGGAGTGGCACATGGAAGTGTGCTTAGCTCGGTGATCTCTGTGACCTGTAAGTAAACACTTCCTGATACCCATGGTAGCTCTTAGCTACCTCTGCCTGCAGTCAGGGACATTTTCCAGTGGCTTCTTCCTGCTGCTCTTAGGTATGAATGGTCTCTCATCTCAGGGTGGGTGATACTCTGGGAAGCTTTGCCTTGGGCTTTGTGTGGCACAGCCACATTATGGGTCCTGTTTATCTCCATTGCTGCCAAGGAATGAGCTATGTGGTCATTGAGAACTCCTGGGCTGGTTCAAGGATGCCTGGTCCCAGCAGGTCTGGGCATATTTAGAGGAGCTATGAAGGAAGTGGTCTCACTTCATCCTAAGTCATGTGGTGGGTGGAAATCAGGCAGACCTGAGTCAGACTCTGAACTCTTACTGCCAGGGGGTGACTGGTGTTGCCTTCCAGTGCCTTCATTTCCTCATCCTGATATAAAGATGTTTAGTAAGGCAACTGGTGTGGGTTGTTTGCAAAAGCTGGTGTCACACGTGAAAAAAGCTCATAGCTTCTCACTTCCAAGGCAGCTACAGATAGAGGGGTCTGGTGAGGGGTTTGGGGGCTGGAGGAGTCCCAGGCCTGTGTAATTACCTAGCCCCTGTTTCCTTCCTTCCTTCCAAAGCACTCAGCTTTGCCTTGTTGGGAGCATTCTCAGTAAACTGACAATTTGACAGATCCTTCCAGAATGCCTATTATGCACCGGGCACTGAGTGCCAAGGATACACTCCAAATTAATCAAATTAAAACTTGTTCTTTGTCAACTTGTCAGCCATCATATTACATGAAGGTTCTGGAGGAATCCTGCAGCTATGGAGGCTGAGTTGGGAGGCTGTAGCTGAAAGCACAGCCTGTCTGGCACAAACGAAGCTCCTTTGGGGGATCCCTTAAAGAGAAGGGAAGGCATCTTCCAGGGTGAGCCAAACTGACATACAGCACATCTGTGTAACCAGCATTGAGGGCATTATTATGTCTTATCTACAGAGGTGCAGAAGGTAAAGAAAATAAGAGTGACTTTAAAATAAAACCACAAAAACCAAGGACGGTGGTGAAGTCCTATAACCTCAGCCCTCAGGAGGCTGAAGCAGGAGGATCACCATGAGTTTGAGGATTTAGGAGACTACATAGCAAAATCTTGTCTCAACCCCCCCCACACACACATACAGGTTAAAAGGGAAGACAGTGTTTCTCAGCTGACTTAATTGCTGGCCTCAAACTATCTCCTTGAACTTCTGATCCTCCTACTCTCACTTGCTGGTGATGGAACTCAGGACTTCATACATGCTAGGCAAGCACTCCACCAGCTGAGCTACATCCCCTCCAGAGTTCTCACCTCCAGAGAGTTCTCACCTCCAGAGAGTTCTCACCCAGTAGCTTTCTGAGTACAAAGCTGCATTTGAAGTGCCAGGTGAGTTCTGTAGTGAGTCTCCAAGGACAGGCCACACCAGGAGAGGTGCCTCCACACGGGCAGAAACTTTACCGGACGCAGGGGTTACTGGGGGCCATCTCAGAGACTACCCAGGGCACACCTCACTTATGAAGGCTTTCTCACTCCTTTCTGTCTTCTTCTTTGCCCCCAGGACTCTGGCCTTTCCCACAGGAGCTCGGTTTCAGAAGCCAGGGTCCCAGAGCCCAGGCTCCCTGACTCCTGGGATAGAGAGAGGTACTTGGTATGGGCATTGCTATTGGCTAGTCAGCACTGTGTGTTCTGGGGCTGGTCAGCTGCACAATGCCACTCCAGGAGGTAAGCCCAAGTCGCCATGTTTGCCTAATGAGGAGGACATGCAGGACTCGCTCTCCTGAAGGGATGGCTGGGTTTAAGCCACATTTGCTCCGGTGTGGATTTGAGCATTGTTGTCTTTGTTGCAAGGTGGATTGGGGGTAGGGAGTGGGTGTCTGGGAACTCACAAAGATCTGTACCCCAAAAGAATACTGAAAGAAGGATCTCTGTAATGTCCCCCTGAGGGAGGTGAGCATTATATTTTGTACATTCATTTTTCTCTCTGATCCTCCCCTTAAGTTTTGGTGTTTGGTCTCAAGATTCTCACCCCCCGATTCTCTTTCTTCACTTGATTTCCCCCCCCCAAGGTATAGACACAGGCACCATCCAACTCAGACTACCACTGTCTACTACTAGGTGGCAGGACTTGAGAGGATTTTCAGATCATAATTTATTTATTTATTGCTTGTTTTGTTTTCTAGGTAAGGTCTCACTCTAGCCCATGCTGACCTGGAACTCACTCTGTAGCCCCTTGCTGGCCTTGAACTCATGGCAATCCTCTTACCTCAGCCTTCCGAGTGCTGGGACTAAAGGTGTGTGCCACCACACCTGGCTTACCTCCTCTTTAGCATATTAGGAAAAAGGGGAGCCCTTAAAAGACCCTGTTCAGCTTGGAAACCCAGGAAAGGCAGAGCAATTCTGGGCTCTCCCACGTCTCTTCCACAGTGCAGTTTCCTATCCCCAAAAGGAGGCAGAACATCTGAGAAGGGTAGACTGTGGTTTACAGGAGTCCCGGGACGCCTCCACCTCTCCCAATGCCACACTCCTCCAGGGAGGGGACTTAGTTCTATCATCTCTGTCCTCAAGGACATCTTGCATGAACAATCAAACAGACGTGCAAACAAGCAAGGTATTCAACTTGAAGAGGCGCGTGTCAAGAAATAAAATAATCTGAAAACAATGTCAAATCACGACTGTAAAGCTATTCGTTTGGAGTATTAGTAACAACCTATCCAGGTAAGAAACAAATGTCCATCATTGGAGGACTGGCAAATAAATTCTGGAAGATCCATCAGGGTGGTAATGTGCAGCTATGAAAAAAGATGGTCCTAAATACACTGTATGGAACAACTACATAACTAGGTGTAAAGAACCATGTGTGTTAATAAGGGAAAAATAGGCCCACGGGGGTATTATGTATGCCTGCATTTGTACAGAGAATCTCTAGAAGAGGTTGGAGAGATTGCTCAGTGGTTAAAGATGCTTGCTTGCAAAGCCTGACAGCCCAGGTCCCATTCCCTGAACTCACAAAAGCCAGATGCACAAAGCAGTACATTGCCTGCAACAGGAAGTCCTGGTGTGTTCATTTTTCGCTTTCTCTCTTCTCTGCTTGCAAATAAATACATACATACATTCTCCCTAGGACAGTGGTAATATGATCAGTGTATGACTCTGGACTCTTGGGTTGCGATGCTGCCAAAAAAAAAACAACTCCATTCATCATGCATTCATGTAACTAACATCATTCAGCCCCTCTTTTCTTCCAGGAATATAAAGAATACTAAGCTGCCTGGTAAAGACAGGTAGATAAACTAGTCAAAGAAAGATTAGCTAATGCTAGAGAGGCAGCCTTTCTAGAAACACTGAAAACAGAGGCAGAGGAGACCGAGTTCCCAGTCCTCAGAACGAGACCGAGTTCCCAGTCCTCAGAACATCTGCCAGGATATGAGGTTTATCTAGCTTCTGAGGGATGAGAGAGAAAAACCCGTGAAAATTTTTCCTCCAGGTGTTGTTAAGGTAGGACAATGGATGTGAATGGTTTTGGGCAGGACCAGCACATTAAGGGCTCCATCATTTCTGACATACATATGAAGAAAAGATGCCCAAGTTCAGGGCTGCCATCACCCTAAGTAGCCACAAGAGGGAGCTCATGTCTTGTTATCGAGTATTCCAGAGCCTGTCTTGCGAGTTGCGACACATCATCTCCACTAGGCGCTGGTTTATAGTCTATGAAACTGTTACAAAGCACTGGCAGACTGGACACTCTGCTAAGCCCAGTGGGTATCAGCAAAGCCAAGGGGACTCCTGAAAGCCTTGCTGTGCTGTCTCGAAGCTCAGATTCTCTCCTCTAAACTCTCACCACCTCAAACAGCTCCAATCTCCCTGGAGCAGTTATGTCCTTTACCTCCTTCCTATTTCCCACTGGGAATCTAGAAGCACCTATGGCCAGGAGGGCTTCGTATCTCTGAAGCCAACCCCAGCCACACTCCCAGATGACCCATGGAGAAGGATGGCCTAGCCGCCTACAAATGTCCTTCCCTAGTTGGAAATGTGTTCTTATTGCTTTGAGCCCTGACCTAGTGGATCTGGAACAGATCGGATGGTGACGTGCTTTGGAATGAGCCCTCACTCTGTTGGTAACCTGAGGCAAGTCGCACACCTCCATCCATGAAATAGAGATGAAAAGAGCTGGATTCTTGCTTAAAGGGATGGTTGGAAGAGCAGGTGGAGTTTTGGAAAAAGTCTTATTCCCAAGCCTCCTTTCTCCATTGGAAGTCTTTGATCACTTGTTGAAATTGACATACAGATAACTCCCAAATCAGGACAGCCATCTCCTCACAGTCAGTGAGTGTCAGGAAGTCCTGCGGCCTCTTTCCTCCTCTTCCTCCCAAGACTAGAAGTCGGAGAATTGACAGGTGCAGCACCTGCTAAGGTCAGCAAAGGGCAGGGGAGGGGTCCTAGTGTCGGAGACAGGCAAGGTGGGGCTTCACAAGTCAGTTACCAAGTATCCCCCTTAGTTTAGTATAGTGTATTTATGTACTTTTAAATTTCTATAGGAAGAATCATAAAACATACTTCTGAAAAAGGGTCTCACTATATAGCCCAGACTGGCCTCAAAATCACAGCCTTCCTGCCTCGGCCTTCCTGATGCTGGGATTACAGATGTGGGCCACACCTGGCCTACATGCATTCTTTCATGGCTTGATCATTTTCTTTAACATTGGGGGGTAGGGTTTTTTTTTTTGCAAATGTATATGGTATGTATTCACATGTATGTAGGCACACATGTATGTGGTGGCCAGAGGTTGATGTCAGACATTTTTCTCAATATCTCCACCTTGAATTTTCAGGGAGGGTCTCTCACTGAACCTGGGACTCACTAGCCAGTTAGCAAGCCCCAGGGATCCCCTGCCTCTGCTTCCCCACACTGGAGTCTCAAGCATGCCCCACAGCATACAGTGGGCACTCACTGGGTGTCTAAACTCAAGTCCTCGTGCTTGTACGGCAGCCATGGTACCTACAAAGCCATCTCCACAGCCCCTAGATTGTTCTATTGTGGTGAATGATCCTTTACACTTATATACTTGAACTTGTAAACTTAACATGTGGCCCTCTTTTCAGTCTTATTGGGGTTTAACTGACTTTTTTTTTTTCAGTGCTGGAGATCACACCCAGGGCCTTATGCATGCTAGATAAACACACTACCTCTAAGCTACATACAAAACCACAAATTTAGCTCATGTTCTTGGGCATATGCATATATCTTGGGGAAATATGTGTATTGTGCACACAGATTTGCATTTTAGCTCTTGTCCTACTTTACTTTGCTTTATTATTCCTGAATATTTTCTCTTTATTTATTCATAGGGGTTTTGTTTGTTGTTGTTTTTGAGACAAGTTTCACTCTAGCCCAGGCTGACCTAGAACTCACTCTTTAGCCCAGGCTGGTCTCAAGTTCAGAGCAATCCTCCTACCTCAGCCTCCTGAATGCTGGGATTACAGCTGTGAGCCATGTTTTATAGTTTTTTTTAAAGGTTTCACTGCTGTTGTTGTTTTCATTTATTTATTTGCAAGCAGAGAAAGATAGAAGAGAGTCTGAGAGAATGGGTGTGCCTGGGCCTCTAGCTGCTGCAAACGAGCTCCAGATGCATGTGCCCCTTTTGTGCATCTAGGAGAGATTTTCTGACATTAAATGAGTGAAGCATTTCTGAGAAAACTGACCATGATGCATGTTTAAATACACTGTTGTATTTGCTTTTCTATTATAGTTTTTCATCTATGTTTATAAAGAAAGTGAATCTGTGTCTTCTTTATCTCTTACTCCCCTCATCAGTTTTAGAATCATGATATTAGCTGGGGAGTGTTTTGTTTCCCTTCCTCTGCTTAGGATATCTTCACTTATAAACCTGGGCTCTTTATTAAGTTCCACTAGACCACTTGCATAACCATAGACTCAAATGCCACATTACATTAACTACTATTTTTCTAATATTCTTTTTTAAGTTTCCTAACCAGATTAGCATTCGGTTTCTTTTTTTAAAATTTATTTATTTGCAAGCAGAGAGAGAGAGAGACAGAGAGAGAGAGAGAGAGAGAGAGAGAGAGAGAGAGAGAGAGAGAGAGAATGGCTACACCAGGGCCTCTAGTTGCTTCAAACAAATTCCAGATGCATGTGCCACTTTGTACTTCAGGCTTTATGTGGGTACTGGGGAATCAAACCCAGGTTGTAAGGCTTTTCAGGAAAGTGCCTTAACCACTGAGACATCTCTCCAGCTCTATTTTTCTAATCTTTATTGTGACTGCACGTATTTACTTCTCTTATTTTTTCTTGAGACTCTCATATAGCTCAATCTGGCATCTAACTTGCTAAGTAGCCAAACATGGCTTTGATTGTTCTTGATTCCAGAAGATCACAAGCATGCCCCACCACACCCGGCTCCTACTTTGGTCTTTGTCTCCATGTCCCAGCACCTCTCTCAGCCTGGGGATTTTTCTGCTCACCTTCTATCTATGTCATGCTTTGGAATAACTTCTCATTTTGATAACACGTATGATGTTTCTTTGATGTCTAAGTCCTTCACGATTTCTTTTTTCAATATTTTATTAATTAGTTTATTTATTTATTTATTTGAGAGAGAGAAAGAGGCAGACAGAGAGACAGAATGGGTATGCCAGGACCTCTAGCCACTGCAGACTAACTCCAGACACATGCTCCACCTTTGTGTATTTGGCTTTACGTGGGTACTGGGATATTGAACTTGGGTCCTTCTGCATTGTAGATAAACACCTTAACCATTAAGCCATCTCTCCAGCCCCCACGATTTCTCTTTTTAAAGTTTGTTTATTTATTTGCAGAGAGAGATAGAAGAGAGACAGAGAGGATGGATGCACTAGACCTTGATGCACTAGACCTTCATGCACTGCAAACAAACTCCAGATGCATGTGCCACTTTGTGGGTACTGGGGAATCAAACCTGGGTCGTTAGGCTTTGCAGGCAAGGGTTTTAACCCCTGAGCCATCTCTCCAGCCCTCCTTTACTATTGCTTTATTAAGGATAGGTATGGTCTGTCTTCCACCCAGGTGACCTGGTTGATGTGTTTCTTTCATTTAAACAGTATGGGTGTCCCCTCTCCCAGCCCGCCAGGGGAGAGCGCCCATCACCTGTCTGGGTACTCTTCCATTTATCCACATGTGTATTCTGTTTTCAAATACCCTTTTCACTTCGTCATGATATTTCTCTAAATTCTGGGCTGCCACGTGTGTGGTTCTGGGGGAAGTGGGGGGGAAGCAGCTGTGCTGGAGAGACCCTTTCCCAGAGGGACAACCACGGGCTGGGATAGGCTGGCTTAAACGGGATTTAGAGATACAGTAAAGGAAGAAACAGCAGACAAGCAAGAAAGCATCCATTGACGTGGATGGAAGCCCCTGGAAGTGGGAAACTCCAATGAGGGGTAGATTTGAGGGGCTTAAGTATTTGAGAGGCTGACACAATAATTGAAAGGGTCCTAAAGTGATTGTCTATTGAAAGTTTACTAGTAACTTGGAGACCTGTTGAATTGGGATATTTAATTGGGGAAGAACAAGGTGAACTTCCCTGCAAGATGACCCCAGAGAAGCATTGGAAGCAGCCGGTGTAACTGAGCCTCCCTGGCAACAACGTTTCTGGCTAAACTCCCAGAGCTGGGACTCTTGGAGCCCTGGACCCCCAGCCAACCAACGCCATTCAAAGTTAAGGATACAGTTCCTAGAAGTGAGGGATTTCTCCCTCGTTTTTAAATCCCCCCTCAGGGGAATTAAATGCTGGGCTGGCAGGCTTTCCAAGCCAGTGTCTTTAACCACTGGGCCATCCCCCCAGTCCACCCACTTGTACCATCTAGAGTGTTCGTGCTTAATGATGTGTGTGAGCCAGTTTTATCACTGCCATGCCCAAACACTGACAGAAACAGCCTAAGAGAGGAAAGAGTTAGTTTGTTTTGGTTTCACAAGTTCCCTAATGGCAGGAAGGGTGCAGTAAAGAAGCTCGGCACTGCCACAGGGATCTGCCCGCAGTGATTACTTCCTCCAAGCTGACCTCACCTTCTGTGGTTCCACCAGCTTCCACCAGTGCTAACACTCTGAATCCATGAGTAGATTCAACCATGGACCAGGTCAGAACCCTCATCATCTAAGTGTCTCTGTGAACAGCCTCACAGGCATCCCCACAGGTGTGCTTTACTGAGTGCCTAGGTATTCCTCAACCCAGTCAAGTTACAAGATAAATCATCATAGGTGTGAACATGTGGCCAAAGGGGAGAAAGATCTTTGAATCAGATGCACAGATAACCATCACATGATGGACATAGTTTTTTTTTAAGTTTTGTGTTTTTTTGACCACCATATGCCTTGAACCCCTTCACCCTCATAACCCTTGGTGTCCTTTGGTATTGAAGTCTTTTTTAGCTAGTGTACTTCCTTCAAAAGTGTTTTTCAAAGAGAATTTAGGTAGCAAATCTTCTGACATCTAAACCTTTATTTCAAGTTCTTGCTAAAATTATAATTTAGCTGAATATAAAAATTCTAGTTACATTTTTATCTAGAATCCAGAATTTTCATGTTTATTATCTTTATATTTTTACATGTATATATTTTGATCACATTCATTCACCATTACCTTCTCTTGTCCCCCTCCCACTCCTCCTCCTTCTCTTCTTTCTTTTCTTTTCCTCTTCCTCCTCCTTCTTTGGTGACCCACTGGGATTAATTAGAGCTGCTCCCATGGACATGGGTGTGGGGTTATTTACCACTGCATGCACACCCGACCAGTGGCTACACCACTGAAGAAAATGTCTTCTCCTTCACTAGCAACGGTTAACTGCCAATAGCTCCAGGGGAAGGGCAGGGCTTCATGAGCCCCTCCCTGGGTCACAATGGGATGTTGACAGATCCATCTTGTGCAGGTCACCACAGCTGCTATGAGTTCGAGAGAGCAATGGTCATGCCATGTCCGGAAGACACTCTTCACACATCCCTCTCTTGCAATGTCCCTGAAGCCTTGGAAGGGCTCATTTAGATGTTCCACTTGGAGCTGAGCACTGAATGGTTCCATATTCTCAGCATTTGGACCAGACATGAGTCTCTGCAGTGATTAGCTTCCATAGCAAGAAGATCCTCTGATCAACTCTGAGAGCAGCATCAATCTAGGAACATAAACATAAATATTTAGAAGGCAGTTTACTGGGTACAACATGTCTATTTAGTCAAACAACAGTTGTAGCTTCCCTCCCTAGGGCCTGTGACCACCACAGCCATGCAACCACGGACTTGTGACCAAGTTTACAGTACCAGACATGAATTCCAACCTCTGAAGTGGGTCTCAGATCCAATCAGAAAGCATTGGTCACCCCCACAACAGCCATGCCATTATTGCACCGGGAGACGCGCGTCTTGCTGGCAGGATGGTTGTGTAGCCTGCAAGGTCCACAGCTGCCAAAGACTGTTGATGACTTTTTTCTTCTAGAAGCCCACCTAGCACCTTTTGGCACTAGGAAAGCTGGCCAGCAGAGAGGAGGCTTCCAGCTCAGTTCTAGCTTGTCTTCTTAGTGTCCTGCAACTGAAGTTGTGGTGTCTTCTGCAATAGGGTCTTATTGTGTAGTTTTTGTGGGAGACCAAGAGCAGTGGCAATAGCCTGTATTGTTTTGGGGGCCTCAGGGCCCCTTCGACCAAGAACTAATGGGTAGGTATCCCATCACTGGCACTGGGATTTTTGTTTAATAAGTGATGGCTTCATAGAGTAGCATTATCCATCCATGCAGGGCACCTCTGTTTAAACTTTAAAAAATACATTTATTATTAGGGCTGGAGAATTTGCTCAGTGGTTAAGGTGCTTGCCTTTAAAGCCTAAGGACCTGGGTTAGATTCCTCAGTACCCACATAAAGCCAGATGCACAAGGTGGTGCATGCATCTGGAGTTTGTTTGCAGTGGCTGGAGGCCCTGGCGTGCCCATTCTCTCCCCCTCTACCTGCCTCTTTCACTCTCATAAATAAAATATTTTTAAAATGCTAAAACTGCCAAAGGAAGGGTTGGACTGCTTATAATGCACACTTCCAGACACAAACAGCCTTGATATTCAAGACCTCACAGTGCTTGATAACACCTACACATAATGGGAGGAAAAGATGATGACACTGAAACAAAACAGAGACTATCTGAGGGGGGAGAAGAGACACGGGGGAGGGTGGGGAGGGAATCATAATGGTTTATGGTCTGTAATTATGGAAGCTAGCAATAAAAAGTTAAAAATGCTATAACTAATGCTAATGCTCCTTTATCTCTTGCTCTTAAATAAATAAAATCATTGATTTAAAAATTATTATTCATTCATTTATTTGAGAGCTGCAGAGAGAGAGAGAGGGAGGGAAGGAGAAAGAGAGAGAGAATATGGGCACACCAAGGCTTCCTGCCACTGTCAAGGAATTCCAGGTGCATGTACCCCTTTGTGCATCTGGCTATACATGGGAACTGGGGAATTGAACCTTGGCCATTAGGCTTTGCAAGCAAGTGCCTTTAACTGCTGAGTCATATCTCCAGCCCCTAAACTTTTTTTAATATTTTATTTATTCAGAGGCAGAGAGAGAGAGAGAGAAAAAGAGAGAGAGAGAGAGAGAGAGAGAGAGAGAGAGAGAGAGAGAGAGCACCAGGGCCACCACCTTGTGGGTCTGGCTTATGTGGGTCCTGGGGAATTGAACCCGGTGCCTTAGGCACTAGAAGCAAATGCCTTAACCGCTGAGCCATCTCTCCAGCCCCTGCCCCTAAACTTTTAAAAATATGTTTCAATTGGTTTGCCAAGTGTCATGGTTTGATCCAGGTGTCCCCCACAAATAAATGAATGTGTTCTGAATGATCGATCCTCAGCTGATGGCAGTTTGGGTTTTACAACCTCGCTGGAGCTGTGTTGTTGGGGGTGGGCTTATGGGGGTTATAAGCCAGCTTCCCCTTGCACACCTTCCTGCTGTTGTTTGCAATGCTGTGGTGGAGGTGATGTCCACCCTTCTGCTCATGCCATTATTTTCCCTGCCAGGATGGAGTCTCCCCTTGAGTCTGTAAGCCAAATAAACCCATTCCTCCACAAGCCGCTTTTGCTTGGGTTCTTTCTGCGTAGCAACAGAGAAATCTGACAGCAACACTAGAGTTAGCCCACGTCTGTGGAGTCTAAAGCGCATGTGTGTGGCCATCCAGCCAAGGAGACACTTACAACAAGCTGATGCTTTGCAGTCGTCTCCATCCCCTTCTGATCCCTTGAACTCTCACCTCATCCCTGTTTAAACATTTTCCTCCCCAGTGTTTTCCCTTCTGCTTGCAAACTTCATGTGTTTTACTATCTCCCCACACCAGTAATGCCTCTTCCCTACCCCCTTTGTCCCCTTTCTAATTTCCTGCCCTTTACAGGCACTCATTCCAACTTAACCACACAAATCTAAATACTTGAAGCTAGGAGTCTTATGAGAGAGAACCCGAGTGAACTCACTTTTGTATTTTCCAGCTTCATTCATTTTCCTATAAATGCTATAATTTCATTTTTATTCACAGCTGAATAAAATTCAATTGTGTAAACATATCAAATTTTCTTTGTCCATTCATCAGTTGATGGACATATAAGCTGATTCCATTTCCTAGTTATTGTGAACACAGTAGCAATGAACACTTATATGCAAGTATCTCTTGGTAGGATGTAGAGTCCTTTGAGTATATGCCCAGGAATCCACCTTGTTTTTTTGAGACAGGGTCTCTCATTAAACCTGGAGCTAACCAATGCAGCTAGACTAGCTAACCAGTAAGCCCCAGGGATCCTCCTGTCTCTACTTCCCTATTGATGGAGAGCCCTGGCCACCCTGCCTGCCTTTTACATGCATGATAGGGATATGAACTCCGGTGCTTCATGGAAAGCAGTTGACAAACGGAGCCACCTCCCCTAATCAGAGAGAATGGGTGTGCCAGGGCCTCCAGCCACTGCAAATGAACTCCAGATGCATGTGCCACTTTGTGCATCTGGCTTTATCTGGGGAATTGAACCCTTATTGTTAGGCTTTGCAGGCAAGTGCCTTACCACTGAGCAATCTCTCCAGCCCTCATTGCTGATTTTTGTTTTTGTTTTTCAAGGTAGGGTCTTGCTCTAGCCCAGGCTGACCTGGAATTCATTAGTTTCAGGGTGGCCTCAAACTCACAGCAATCCTCCCAATTCTGCCTCCCAAGGGCTGGAATTATGATTAAAAATAAAAAATTAAAAAAAAAACAATAAGATTTCATGTAGTCCAGGCCCTCGAACTTTCTCTGTAGTTGATACTGGCCTCGAACTCCTGATCCTCCCAAATGCTGGGATTCCTGGCCTGCACCACCACCTCATCCAGCTATGATAGTTCTTGTATTCATTATTTTTTCAAATATTCCAGATTTTCCCTCCCCTTTTCTGGAATGTGCATTTAAAAGACATACCTTCTATATTATAACCATTATCCTATTTTCATCTCTTTATTCCTTCCTGATAATTTCTGATAGAGTTTACCAGCCTTGTCTTCCAGGTTCTACTTTAGTTTTAGTCTGAATATATTTTGCCGCTCAACTTACATATTGAATTCTTTGTTTCAGCTATTATATTTCTCATACTTGATAACTTCTTTATATACTCTCATTCCTATTTCAAATTTATAACAATATCCATTATCTTTTAGAGGATTTTTATTAGGATTATCTTAAATTCTTGTTCTCTCTGCTCCATTAATTCTGCTTCCTCTCATTCAGGTTTTTTCTTTTTTTTGAATTTTCTTTTATAGGGATTGCATGACTCAGATGTGTTATTTTTCTTTATGAGCTCATATTGCCCTGGGATATCATTCCTTTGGCTGGTGGTACACACCTGGGGAGGAAGCCATATATAGGTCTTTAATTCTGCCACCATCCCCAACCTCCCCTTCTACCAGTTTGCTTAGGTAGGAGAGGCTGTGTCTTTGGATGAGCCTACTATATTTCAAACTGGGTTATATTGCTCTTGAACTTCTAGTCTCCAAGGCCAACCTCTCCCTCAGAAGAATCCAGGTGGGGGCCTTTGCATGACATACTACCCAGCAGTGAACTATGGGAAACCGGGTCCCTGCTCTGACCCATTGTTGTTAACCTGGAACTACATTTCCCAGAATACTCTACTTTGTATAGTTCTAGGTTGGAGCTTACCTAAAAAAAATTGTTCAAGAATTTCAAGGTGGAAGGACGTAGAACAACACTCAAGGTTGTTGGGACTCAAGGCAGTGAGAAACAGATGTGAAGAAGCCAGAGTTCTAATTTGTTCTTTCTGTGCCCAGATCGTTCTCATCGCCATCCGTGGTCACCAGCAGAGGCCAATGACCAGCTACTAAAAGATGGGTCAGAACATCTAGAAAAGGCAACAGTCTTGCATAAACTTCTGTAGCAACTCTCTTTCTAGCCGGTCCAAGGGGCAAGGTGTGCTCTGCTTCTGGGTATGTGTCCCCCCACTCGGGGCCAGTGTTCTCAGAGGGTTGATAGTGATTGATTGGTCCATGCAGCATCGTCATCGTCTCTTTGTGACCTTCACTTCTCTGTCTTCTTCAACAATTGTGTAAAGTCCAATTCATGTAAGAAATGATTTAGTCCATGACATTGATGTGGGGGTCCAGGAAGGGTCCCCCAGATTTATGAACCTCAAGTTTGGGTTCTGTCCTAATCTTTAATGAGGAATAACAAAGACTCGAGAAGGACAGATTATGAATTATTGAGTTTATTTGGGGAGAAATGACAAATTGTGACATTTGTTTAAGGGGAACTGGGATCCGGGAAGGAAGGCCAGAACACATTCTCATGTGAAAAACATACTTAAGAAAGATGGAAGTTTAGGGATAAACTGGAGTAAAGCCGCAAGCATGTGGAAAGCTAAAGAAACTGAGGCTTCCAAGGGAGGATTGAAGTGGAGCCCCCAAACCCTTGGAAGGTGGACTCTAGGAGCAAGTGTATGGCATTTGCCGAGTGCGGGAGCACCCACGTGGTAGATCCAAAGTGTAAATATGCACGTGGTGGGTTCAGAGAACATAGGAAGGTTGTATATGTAATTAAGGGAAAAGTTACCCCAACTATAAAATAGAGAAGCGGAGAGGTTTGGATTGAGACAGGGCTGTACTTTCCCATCCCCACCAGCCAGGCTGCTGGGTGGGGACAGAAGGAAACTCAAGAGGGGTCCTGGCCAAGCAGGATAGAAGCTGATCACATGAGGGTCCCCTGATGGGAGGAGAGAAACAAGAGAGCCAAGGGGACAGGGGGCCACCACCTTTATAGTGTCAGCTTCAGGTATATAAAGGGTAAATTTGGAGGGTGGAATCTGGAGTCAGGCAGCTGGAGTCTTAGCTCTCTAGACTGTGGACATGGGGGGTGGGTGTTGGTCAATCTCCATCAGACACAGTTCCAGTTCTGCCAGGAGTCTTTATTCTTGTGCCAGGACGAGATGGCATGTGGAGTGGCATTTCCTAGTTCCTTCTCAGACTCAATCCCTGAATGAAACTGCCTAAAAGAAGCTAGCTTTCTCCTCTCCTCTCTCAGCATGGCCCTGCTTGCCTTGAACCCAGTGGATCTGGTCCCTGGGGACTTCATAGAACAAAGTTTCTACAGCCAACCTGCTTTCTCTGTACCCGGAACCTTACGTGAGAAGAAGAAGAAGCACATTGTTCTCTCATTTATTTTATTTTATTTTATTTTATTTTATTTTATTTTATTTTATTTTATTTTATTTTATTTTATTTTATTTTATTTTATTTTGAGGTAGGGTCCCACTCTAGCCCAGGCTGACCTGGAATCCATTATGTAGTCTCAGGGTGACCTCAAGCTCCCAGCGATCCTCTACCTTTACCTCCCAAGTGCTGGAATTAAAGGCACCGCCATTCCCAGCCTCTCTCATTTTTGTTTGGGCTTCATGGAGCTGAGCTACCTTTCCAGGCCATGATAGGAGAAAGATCTTCTATCATATTTGTCACATTGTATGTATCTTCCCACAGGAATGTGGCCTTAGCCCAAGTACCCTTCCATCTTCTGTTGTCCTTACCGGCCCCCGGGTTGGTCAATGTGGGCCCTAGAGAAGGGGTAAGAATGAGGGGAACAAGAGATGCAAGAGAATGGAGTAAGACGGTATTCCGATCAAACTCATTTTATTCCAAGCAGGCAGCACTTTAAATATCTTTTCCCAGAGGTGGCTTAGGAATTAGCATAACCAGGTTGCTAGGTAGCCTGGCCATAGCAAGGGTCATGTGATCTCTAGGAGGAAGCCTGCAGGCACAGAAAGTTTAGGAGATAGAAACTAGCATTGGTTAGTAAGATGAGGAACAGAGACCTTCAAAACAAATGTTGACGCAGTTTATGGCATGATAATGGCTCCCCACATTCTGTATTAGTCATATTTTCATTGCTGGGATAAAACACTTGACCAGAAGCAGCTTAAGAAGAAAAAAGATTAGCTGACTGTAATGGCCCACGCCTTTAATCCCAGCACTCAGGAGGGAGAGGTAGGAGGATCACCATGAGTTTGAGGCCACCCTGAGACTACACAGTGAATTCCAGGTCAGCTTGGGCTAGAGGGAGACCCTACCTTGAAAAAAAAGGGAGGAAAGGGTTTATTTTCAGTGTACAGTTTTGAGGGGAAGTCCATCGTGGCAAAAGCAGAAAGCCACCTCACGTCATGCCATTAGTATGGAGGAGGGAGAGAGAGAGAAGGAGAGAGGGAGGAACAGCAGGTAGAGTTGGATTGTGACATCTCAAGGCCTGTCCCCAGTGACACGTTTCTTCCAACAAGGCTCGACTTCCTAAAGGTTTCACAAACTTCCCAAATATTAGCACAAGTATTCACACACATGCACTATGAGGGAGTCATTTTGTATTCAGACCATCCTGTCTTCCCTGCCTCACTTTGATCTGGCTGAATTCTATCTAGCTGCACTTTTCCTGACTTCAAGTCTTGTTAAGAAAGCATTACAGAACATCCCTCACTTAGTAAGTGACGGTTCCATGCCTGTCTCCTCTACTAGACCTCGATTCTCTCGGTCCTTCTCTGCTCTCAGCCCACAGCACGTAACTGACACACAGACACAGGCTGAATGAATTCAGCTTACTCAACGAAGCCAAAGAGAAGAAATCTTTCGATGGGTTTGGTTGGAAATGACCTGTGCAGCAGTTCTTGAGACCTTCCAATGGGATCTAGCTTGTCCAAGCCGTGACTTGGGATTTTCTTCCAGTGCGATATTAATGTGCTAGAGTCTGAATTCCTGGTTGAAGCAATCAGATTGGTCAGCTTGTGTTAGCTTTTCACTCCTGTTCCAATCAGTCTCACTTCAAATGTTCCCAAAGGCCATAGACTAAAGGGTTGGCTGCCAGCTGATGGGCTTTGGGGAAGTGACTTAATCTTAAGGGCTCAGTGGATCCATTGATGCGCACAAAATAGATGGGCTATTGGGAAGTGGTTGGAATGTATCACTGAAGGCAGTATGTCCTTGAGGATTTTTAATATGATTTTCGTGGAGGTTTGTTCCCTATTACACTGTTGCTTTCCAGGCAAGTATTACAACCCCAGTTCCATCCTCTGCTATCCTGTTATCCTGTTGTCCCCTCCTCTGCCACTTGCCTTATCCTGAGAGATACACGTGCCTTTTTCGCCATGCCGATGACTTTCTGTCATTGCTTTGAGGTGTGTCTCCCATTGGTTTTCTCAGCTGCTTGCTGTTCTGCACAGAGTAGGGAGAATACAGCTGAGACATTCTGAGGGAGATTTGGGGACATCAGCCATTCCTGGATCTCAGCCCCTGGAAGGCGCAGTGAGCCAACCCTGCCACTTGAATCTGTGCCGTACCCCAGTTCATTCCATGAACACCTCCTTTTGGCTGAGTAGGCTTCTGCTCCTTGCATCCAGTAAGTCTTCCTTCTGATAGGGAACTTCCTTCCCACATGGATGCCTCTCACACCTTAAGAATGACCAGCAGAGGTCCAGGCATTTCTGCCTCTGTGAGTCATTTCCCTTTCACCCCCTGCAGAAAAGCCCTGTATGTTCCTCTGGGCTCAGGCCACCAGCCAGTGCAGATCTGACCTTAATGATTCAGTCTCTTCCTACCCTGATGTGGGAAGACCCTTCTGCAGAGCAGGGTGGAAGTGGTGATCCAATGAGCAGAGACATTTCATGTCCCTCCTCTCTGCCTTTCCTGCCCCACTAGCCCCATGACCCAGGCCAGTTCTTCAACTATTCATCTCAGCTCAGTCTTGCTGCCTTACCTTTTTAGCCTAAATTCCAGGCCCTACTTTTAGAAACTGTCATCGAGTTAATCCTGCCTGGGGGAGACCTCTCCACCCGCCTCAATAGAAGGTATTCCATTATATGATAAAGTGCACTTTAAGTAGCTGTAAGGAAGTGTGACAGAAAGTCTGTCAGAGTTGAGCCAGACTTGCCAAAACTTGGTGTAACCTGGGAAAGCTGTCAATGTGCCTCCTAAGGGAACTTGAGCTGAATGAGGCTGGAAGAATCAGGAGGTTCAGGTAAGAGGCGGAAGTCTTGTGGGGGAAGGGCAGACAAAGCTCAGCCTCCCCCACCCCGCTAGGGACTTTCTTGTTAATGTACTAGACTGTCAGGATTTCTGTTATATGGGGGGGGGGGCAGAGGGGTCCACTCCATGCTAATATAAGGTTGGGTATAGGAAATGACAGGATTAACTCCTATGAGCCTTTTGAGTTTGGGGATACCTGGACCCTGAAAGGAAAGGTTGCTGGCTGTTTGTTCCTGGAGGAGAAGGCAGAGCCTCTGCCCCTGTGAGGCTCAGGACCAGCCAACAAATATACTCACCAGAGGCTGGGCTGGAGCTCAGTTGGTAAAGTGCTTGCTAGTGTGCCAGAGCCCAGGGCTCTTTCCCCAGCTCTGTACAAACTAGATGCTGCACTTACCTTCTCCTCACACAAAGCGATGGACCAGATGCAGCTAATGGGAGGAAATAGTCTTGAGAGGAAGCTCCATCATGGTAGGGGAAAGTGTGCGCGGAGGGTGGACATCACCTCTGCCATAACAGGTGGACAACAGCAACAGGAGGGTGAGCCCAACACTAGCAAGTTATAACACCAGTAAGCCGGCCCCAAGCAACACACCCCCCTCCGGAAAGGCTCCACCTCCCAAATCGCCATCATCTGGTAACCAAGCAATCAAAACACATGAGTTTATAGGGGACGCCTGGTTCAAACCACCTTACTAGTTGTGGTGGTTGTTAGAATGGAAATGACCACCATGGAGACCACTCTGAAAGGAAATGTTTTTAATAGGAAGAAGGGGAACCCCAAGCTCCAGGCTAGCTCCCAAGATGGGAGAAGCCCAAACCCAGATCAAGATCTGGCTTTTAAGGTGGATGTTTAACTTGGGGGAAGGGAACCAGGTGGCCAGTAATTTTCAGCATCAGGAAGGGTAGTGCCTCCGCCAGACAGAGACACAGCAGGTGGGGGGTGTTATCTCCCAGGAGAGGTCTCTGTGAAACTTCTCCTGAGGCCAGCTGGGGGGAGGGGAATGGGTGTAGCCTGAATCTTGGACCTAACAGTGGTGCATGCCTGTAATCCCAGTACTTGGGAGATGGGGGCAAGAAGAGCAGAAGTTCAAGGTCATCCTTGGCTATATAATGAGTTAGAGGCCATCCTGGGGTACATGAGACCCTGCCTCAAAAAAAAAAAATAAATAAAAGGATGGTCCAAGCCCAAAGCCAGCCAACCAATGGAGTTCCAGAAATGAGCCGGCCAGATTTCAAAGGCTTTTCAAGCACCTTCTCCCAGCTTCCAAGCTGGCTCAAACACAGGCAAGGATGTGTACCTGCCTGGGTGTGCCAGCCTTGCCCAAGCCAGTCTCTAGCCCTGACATGATCTTTCTGGTCTCAGCAGGTTGAGGTACTTGAGGCTTTAATTAGGAGCCACTTCAAAGGCTTTCTGAAACAAGCAAGAGATAAAATATAAACAAGTGGAGAAGTGAGTCATTGGCCCTCCCTGCCTCAACACAGGAATACCCATCCTGTGGCTCACCCACCACTCTGGGGAAGCAGCCTGTGTTATCTTTCGAAGCGCCCTGCTGGGGCCAAGGCCCATCCAGGTTCCTGTGCCACTGCAATCACCTACATCATCTTCCTCTTCAGTATACCAATGTCCACTGAGAAACTTTAAACAGACCGGTTCTGATCTCCTAGCTAAGTACTGTTGTGCTCACCTGACAAGGCCTGGCCCACTCCTTCCCTCCCTCTTCTCTTCCCTCTAGACTTCCCAACGGTATTCCCAAGCACACACACTGCCTTGGGATTCCTGGAGCTCAGCTTCAGAAGTCCCTCCAGCCACAGCTCCACCTCATCTGCATGGCAAATGCAAGAGTATCTCTGTTTGTGTTTCAAGGAAAAAAATCTTTTTATTTATTTGGGGGGGGGGAGAATGGGCACACCAGGGCCGACTGTCACTACAGAGGAAGAACTCCAGACACATGTGCCACTTTGTGCGTCTGACTTTATGTGGGTACTGGGGAATCAAACCCAGGCTGTCAGGCTTTGCAAGCAAGCACCTTAACCACTGAGCTATCTCTCCAGCCCAAGAGTAATTTTTTTTTTTGCATTAGGCTCTCATACAAGGAGGAAGAAAATGGACCTTCTCAGCCGTGTGTGTTTGGAAGTTCATAAGGAAAGTTCAAGAGGGAAGTGCTTGGGGGAATTTTCATTAACAAAGATGACCCTGGTTTCCCCAGCACTTGAGAAGCTGAGGCAGGAGGATTGCCATGAATTCAAAATCAGCCTAGGCTGTATAGCAAGATGGCTGCCGCCACCACCAAAAACAACAAAGATAATACTGTAGCCCATTCCTTTCCCTTTATTTGTGACCAGAGCTTAATCTCACAGTTAAGGAATGAGGAGTGTGTACTTGGAAGGTGGTGGAGGTCAATTCCTTGTCTCCCATCTCCTGGCTTTGGAGTCTGAGTGTTACTGCTGTGTGGACTTGGACAAGTTTCTGGCCTTTCTGAGCCTCAGTGACTTAATTTGGAAAGTAAAACAATAAATAGTTGCTAATTCTAGACATTGAGAGTTGCCAAGTCTCAATTTTGCAAGCATCATAGTAAGGTTGGCTAAGAAAGGAATCATCAAAGGACACGGAAACTTATGGGACAAGAGTTTACTGGAGGAAAGGGACACTCTCCAACTATTTTTCTATGATGTACTTATTAACTTTAAAGTTGGGGGAAAGAAACCTTTAAAATACATAGGTCTGGGGCTGGAGAGATGACTCTTCTGTTAAGGCACTTTCCTGCAAAGCCTAAGGACCCGGTTTCAGTTCCCCTGCGCCCACATAGAGCCAGATGCACAAAGTGGCGCATACATCTGGAGTTTGTTTGCAGTGGCTAGAGGCCCTGGCATGCCCACTTTCTCTCTCTTTCTCCTTGCAAATAAATAAATAAAAATAAATTTAAAAATTGGGGCTGGAGGGATATCTCAGTGGTTAAGGCACTTGCCTGCAAAACCTAATGGACCTGGGTTCAATTCTCCAGTACCCATTTAAAGCCAGATGCACAGTGGCACATGCCTCTGGAGTTCATTTACAGGAGACCCTGGTGTGCCCATTCTCTCTCTCTCTCTCTCTCTCTCTCCCCATATATATATGTATATATATATATATATATATATATATACATATGTGTGTGTGTTTGCAAATAAACTATTTTTGATAGGTCTGGCAGGGACTGTGTTAACCAAGACAAGAGAGGAAGTTAAGTCAACCAATAACGGGACACTGACACCTGCTGCTTCCTTCCTAAGCGATGCTTGGAGGAGGGAGCAGCAGTACCAGGCAGCCTCCCTGCCAAAGATGAACACACTGAGGAAGCTTCCAGACAGCCAGACTCTTCAGTAATGTTCAGATCATGAAAAGCAGATTCTGAAGAAAGCTAAGGAGGGCTGGAGAGATAGCTCAATGGTTAAGGTGCTGTTTGCAAAGGGTTCAGTTCCCCAGGACCCATGTAAAGCTAGATGCACAAAGTGCTGCATGCATCTGGAGTTTATTTGCAGTGACAGGAGGCCCTGGCATGCCCATTCTTATTCTCTCTCCTTCTTGCTCCCCTTGCAAATAAATAAATAAATAAATAATATTTTGAAAAGCAAGCAAGCTCCACAGATGTGACGGCTAGTCACAGCACAGGGCCCAGGAGCACAGTCCTGGGGGGCGGGGAAGTACTCAGAAATATTGGGTCAACTGTAAAATCTGAATATGGACCGATAATAATGATAGTGTCATATACCAATGACATTTAATTAATTGGGTAGTTGTCTTAAAAACATGTAAGAGAGCCGGGTGTGGTGACACACACCTTTAATCCCAGCACTGGAGAAGCAGAGGTAGGAGGATCACTGTGAGTTCGAGGCCACTCTGAGACTGCATAGTGAATTCCAGGTCAGCCTGGCCTAGAGCGAGACCCTATGTCAAAAAACCAAAAAACCAACCAAACAAACAAACAAATAAACAAAAAAGTAAAAGGGTTGGGGAGATGGATCAATGGCTAAAGGTTTATAAAGTCTGTTGGTCATAGTTTTTTTTAAATATCTTTATTATGATTAAGTATATACATTTTATGAGCAAATCCTGTGAATGTTTCCCTCCTCTCTGTCCCCTACTGTCATGGTTTGATCCAGGTGTCCCCCACAAACAAATGAATGTGTTCTGATAGATCGATCCTCAGCTGATGGCAGTTTGGGTTTTACAACCTCAATGAAGTTGTGTTGTTGGGAGCAGGCTTATGGGGGTTATAAGCCAGCTGCCCCTTGCCAGTGTTTGGCACACCTTCCTGCCGCTGTTTGCAGTGCTGTGGCAGAGGTGATGTCCAGCCCTCTGCTCATGCCATCATTTTCCCTGCCAGGATGGAGTCTCCCCTCGAGTCCGTAAGCCAAATAAACCCATTCCTCTACAAGCCGCTTTTGCTTGGGTTCTTTCTGCGCAGCAACTAAGAAGCTGACCACAACACCTACCCACTGGGGTCCTTCCTCCGTACACATACTGGATCTGTCCATAGGTTAGGGATTATGAACTGCACCCAAGGTAGCCAGTTTTTCTTTTTTTCTTCCCCCTTGTGTATTGTTACTGAGATGGGCGATGTTTCTGGATATTCTCCCCCACCATGGCTCTTACATTCTTTCAGCCCCCTCTTCTGCTCAGTTCCCTGAGTCATGGTGGGTGAGTTTTGAATCTGCTTTGTTGTTGAGATCTTAAATATCTCTGGACCTTTGCCCTGGGTTGTGTTGGGTATCAGTGGTGTCTGTCTCCATTGACCTTTCATGGGTTATCAGACTTGCTGTGGTGATTGGTCTCCTGTTTGTCTTGTCACTTTCTCATAGGTTTCATTTGGGCCTTTTGTGAAGGCCAGAGGTGGTTTGTCTCCTGTCAGGATGTCAGCCATCATTCAATGTCTTGTTGGTGGAATTGGGTTGTCCCTGGCTCTCTCAATACCTTCTGAAAATACAACAGAATCTCCATTGGAGAATGAGATCAATATAGGTTAAATGAGACAACATTGCTATTTTGGCTAGCGTCTAATGGGTGTAGCCTCTCTGCAGCTCTCTGGTAGTGGGAATTTCTCCTATGAGCCCGAGTTCTTGGTCCCCATAGGATTATGCTATGGATCCCAGTTCCGGTTAAGGGTTCCTTGTCACTAAGCGGATCTCTTAGCCAATCATTAAGCCGCTGATTACCCTCCTTGGTTTAGTGCCACTATTGTTGGCCCTAGGTTTGACTCCCCAGTATCCACATAAAGCTAGATGTACAAAATGCCACATGCATCTGGAGTTTATTTGCAACAGCAAGAGACCCTGGCTTGCCCATACTCTCTCTCTCTCTCTCTCTCTCTCTCTCTCTCTCTCTCTCTCTCTCTCTGTCTCTCTCTTTCTCAAATAAATAAATAAAAATATTTATTAAATAACATATAAGACTCTACTACCCCACAGGGACTGACTGAGGCCTTCATGATCCCATAGTGAGTATCATAACCCCACTGAGGAGGGCCTCCAGGATAACGGGAGTGGGGAGGGGGAAAGCATAACTTATATATTATATATAATAAAATAAAATGTATAATATTATAATTTTATGTATATATATTATATAATAAAATAAAAACATAATATATACTATTATGATAATATTATAGAGTGATGATATATATAAAATTAAATTAAAAATTTTTAAATGTAAGAGCATGGCCTTGTTCTTGAGAGACTGGGCTGAAGCTTTCAGAGACAAAGAGTTAGAGATGTCTGAGACTCATCCTCAAATAGCGCACACACGAAGAGTGAAATAACACAGCTCCATGTGCAGGTGCATCTGAGCATACAATACAAATGTGGAAAAATGTTAGTTCTGGGTGGACAGTTGTTTAGGGAGTTATTGTGGTATCTAAACTTTTCTATAGTTTTGAAATTTTTCTAAAGAGGGTTTGTGCATCCATGTATGTTTTCAGCCTGACATTCGTTCAACCCTGTTGACTTTCCTTTTGTGGTTCTGAGGATTGAATCTAGGGCCTTGTATATACTGGGTACAGGCTCTACCACTAAGCTGTATCCCAAACCTTCCCTTCACCTTTGTTTTTTTTTTTTTCTTTTTCTTTTTTCCTTTTTGTGACAGGGTCTAAGTTCCTCAGGCAAGCCATGAATTTGTAACCAAGATAGCCTTAAATTTGTGACTTAATCTCCCAAGTAGCTGGGATTAACAAACACGACAAGGCCCAGGTTTATTAGACCTTAACAGATGCCAGCTCAGCCCTTTGGAGGACAGTGGGTTCCTGAGGACAGAGAGACAGCTTCAGGTCAAGGTCAAGGTCTGTTCCTAGCCTCAGACTCCTCTGCAGTCCTCAAGCCTCAGTCCCTACCCACCACCCCCAGGTCAGAAGTGAGAGGTGGGGAACAGGAAGTGAGTGTGGCAGGGGGGGAAACAGTCCTTCCTCTGTCCTCTGTCCTCACTCCCAAGAAATGTCTTTTGAACGACTGGACAGATTTGTCACAGGCATCAAGTGGCTGGTGCTAAGGGGTTTTGCCAACAGCAGAACACCTCATGAGAGGCAGGAATGCTCCCTCTATTCTGTTGCCTTGGGGCTCCATGGCCTCCCAGGACTGGGAGGGGGCTCCATGGGGAACTGCAGGCAGCCCTGGGCCCTGGGAAAGCCACCGGTGTGTCAACACTCTAGCAGAGAGAAGTGCTAAAATGCATATTTGAAGATGTCTGAACAGACTTGTTTGAGAGACAACAGGAGCTGTGAAGTAATCCTGGTGTCTCCCCTTGTCTCAGTTTAGAAGGCGGGGTTTGCCTTCAGGCCTCTGACCTTGAACATCCTTCTATTATTGTTAGCATTTGACAAAACTTTGCTTAAGACTTTGCGAATGACAGAAGTCAACACAGAGAGGAGCTTCTAATTGCTACTGGAAGGGTGCTCTCAAGACATGGGACAGAAGCCAGCTCCGCTTGGAATCTTCCAGGCCTAATGCTGAGGCCAGTGATCCTGCCCCATGTACAGACCATTGTCTACATACATTGATCTCTTCTGCCCCCCCACCTGTGACCCCTCTGAGCCATGGGGGCCAGTCCTGGGTGGAAAGGAGGGTTGCAGGCTTCCTGCTTCAGGAGCTCATCCCAGAGTGGACATGGCCTCCAGGAACAGCTTGCAGGAGACTGAGGCTGGGGAAGCCAAAGGGCTGCTGGGAGAATGACTCCAACCTGTAAAGGCTGCCTCTGAGTGAGAGCCGATCAGGGCAACAGGAGAATCCAGATGGTGGGCCTGTGAAATGGGGGTCACACCACGAATCTAGCAGTCAGTGACCCCCAGCCACCAGCTCAGTTCTTTAAGAGAGCTCCTCTGCCCTATCCTGGACAGTAAGGGGCTGCCAATCACAGGCGCCCTGCATCCCTCACCTTAGTGATCAGCCCAGGGAAGGTTCCTGACTCCAGCCAGGCTGACAAGATCCTCAATGGAGAGTTCACATATAGGCAACAGGGCAGAAGGCCTTTCTTCACCTGATCTACAAAGTGGGGTGATACAATCCCTGAGCTGTCAGTCTCCCCATCTCCCACAGGAGGGGATGAGCCAGCCAGAGAGGAGCAGAATCCCAGGGCCTTTGCTGGCACTTCTGGACCGTCCCTCCCTGCAGTTCTCTCCACCGTGAATTTCAGCTGCATGAGTTCAGCTCTTTCCGCTTTTCCCCCTTAGACAGTGGTCTTTTGTTTGTTTAACAAATGAGTCCTGATCAGTGTGTTGGGTGAGCTTCCTCTGTCCCAGTGTAAGCACGAGCAGATACCTGAGTCTAGTGAACCAAGACATAGGCTGAGCCCTCTGTTTGTCCATCTGTCTGTCTCTCTCTTTCATATACATATATATATATATATATATATATATATATATATATATACAAACACTCACACATTAACACAAAGATAGATGTGAGTGCTTTGCAATACTGTCTTCCAGACATTAAGTGATCTTTGCTTTTTTTACCTCACAGTGGCGGACACTCTCTACACAAGACCTGCGTAATAAAAGGGCAAAAAAATTATTACATCAAAATAAAAGAGGAACTAGTTGGAAAGGAGTTCAGTGGAGGGGGTTAGGGTAGGGAGGGCAAAGGAGAGTGGTGGGAGGATTGTGATCAGGGCACATTGCGTATATGAATGGAGGTTGTCAATAAAAGTTTTAAAAAACTAAGAGGTGGAAATTAAAGTCCACAGTGTCTGCAGCGGAATGTTGGGAAGATTCACATTTGTGGAATCCACTTGTTGGCTCAGTGGTTGGGGGCATAAGCCTGTAACCCAGCTACTCAGGAGGCTCAGGCAGGAGGATCATGATTTCAAGGCCTAGGTCAAGGCCAGCCTGGTCAACTTAGTGAGATCCTGTCTCAAAATCAAAAATGATAATGTAACTCATTATGGACAATAAAAAAATAGAAAATGAAACAAGAAGACAAGGGATGCAGCTCAGCAGCAGACCCTAGGTTCAATCCAGTACCAGGAAGGAACAGGTGGTGGTGAAGGAGGAGAAGGTTGGTCTGCTGAGGTAAACAGGAATGAGAAAAGAACCATGTGGGCAAATGGAGAGACACACACACAATGGCCCCACTGCAGTTGCGGCCTTCCTTTCCTGAGACATTCTCTGGATTTCTCAATACACCTTGTTTTAGGACTAACAGCAACCTGTCCAGGCTAACAGGAAATGATAGTTATCATAGGGATGTGGTATCTCCTGGAACCCTGGGACAGATGGCCTTAGGACAACCTGGAAACCAGGCAGCCCTTCTCTCTCTGGGGCCCATGATCTCAGGCATCTTAACTGAGACCGGCTTCCTTCAATTTCCATATGCACAAGGCTAAGCATGGCTGTTCCATGCCCCAAAGTATGCAAGTTCAATGACCACAGAGCTTTCCTAATTGCTCAAGGGCTCGGGAAGAAAGCTCTGGCAGGTGTAGTCCGTGTCAGCTACCTGTTCCAGCCAGCTGTCTGGGCTGCTTACTTCCTGGAAGGATCTCAGAGGACTGTCCTACAAATATATTACATCAAGCTATTTTAGATGGATTTCCATTTGCTGCCATTAAATGAAACTGACTAAAGCCACTGCAGATCGCTTTGGGATGCCTCTTTGCTCCTCACCACTCACCACTCACCACCGCTTTTGGCTCCAGGGCATGCACAGTTGTATGGAAGAGCCAGTACTCTAAATGAGCTCTGAGACCTCTTCCTCAATAGACATCAAGTGAAGAAGGGGTGGGGGAGGTGGCTCAGCAGCTAAAGGCACTTGCTTCTAAAGCACACTGGCCAGGGTTCGATTCCCCAGTACCCACTTAAAGCCAGATGCACAAAGTGGTACATGTGTCTGGAATTCATTTGCAATAGCAAGAGGCCCCGGCCATTCTCTGTCTACGGCCATACCACCCGGAATGCCCAATCTCATCTGGTCTCAGAAGTTAAGCAGGGTCAGGCCTGGTTAGTATTTGGATGGGAAATTCCATGTGAATTAGAACTTATGAGGATGGCATCTGACTGTCCCTCCCTTTTCCACCACTCACCACAGTCCCTAAGGGAAAACTGGCCAAGGCATATTCTCTGTTCTCATCAGGTACCTACCTTGTACAGGTTGGCAAAGAATCCAGGCAAACATTCCAAAGGCAAACTCCTATAAGGTACATGCATGACTGTTGAATCATAAACTGTCCTGTCAGGAAGGACAAACTGCTATTTCACCGTCTTAGGCTGATCCTGGAGCCACACAAGACCACACTAGATGGAGAATTCTGGAAGGGGAACATGATTCTACAGGTCTCTCCAAAGGTGGTAAGTAGAGACACACAGAGTAGGGCAGGTTAACACAGGCCCTGGGCATCTCTCCCACTTCTGTCCTCACTCTGTCTCTAACGACATAGGCTCCACCCAGAAGCCAGAGTACCTCTGTAACGTTTCTTTCTTCCCTGATTACTTGGCATCAGGTAGCCAGAGATCCTAGCTGACTTTCGGGGAAGCACTGTTGAGGCAGACAGATGAAAGACTCTAAGTACAAAGTGGTACATGTATCCGGAGTTCATTTGCAGTGGCAGAGGACCTGGCATGCCTATACCCTCCTCTAATAAATAGGTAGATAATAAATAAATAAATAAAAATATTAAAAAGGGATGCCAGGATTTAAAAGGAATGCAAACAGTAAGGTCTATTCGGCCAGCACAGCCTCCTCTGTCCCTCTCTAGCCTAATACTAGCTTCTTCCTGAGTGTGGGAGAAAGCTTTCAACTGGGGAGGAATGCACTTCCCTTAATCGCCCTGGGTGCATCTTGCCCCGTCAAGCCCCCACCTCCCGTTTGTCCCCAGGGCTGGTGAGCAGCCAGGAGACTGACTGACTCATGACCACAGAGGAACCTAGCAGCCGCCTGGGTGACGTGGAGCAATGGAAGGGGCAGGGAGGTGATGCCCAGTACAGGAAGGAAACGGTAAGGTAAGGTCTGTGCAAGGGAGAAAATTAAGGCTAAAGGGAAAGCGGGGCCTTGTGGTCTTCCTCCCAGATGTGCAACTCAGTCTAAGCACCGGAGAATCACCAGGCAAACCCAGCCTGGAGAACATTCTCCGTCCCACACCCGCTCCTCCCAGCTGTCACCAGAATGAGGAACTGTCACAGAGAGAGACTAAGAAGACACCTCAATGTGTGGTGTCCTGGAAGGAATCCTGAAACAGGGAAAGGACCTTAGTGAAAGACTAGTGAAATCTGAAAACAAGGGAGCTTGGCTGATAGGGATGTACCAGTGTCCTTCGAGTAACTGGGACAAATATGTCAGATGACGTAGCGTTACCAATAGACGGCACTGCATGAAGGGTAGAAGGGCTATCTTGGGAACTTTTCTGTTAGTTAAACACTATTCTAAAATTAAAAGTTTATTAGGGAAAAGGTAAGGTGGGAGTGTAGGAAGAGCACAGTTGGGAGGGAGGGAAAGCTTGATGGCAGGAGCCCTGGGAAGTCTGCTGAGATCTTGAGGCAGACCCAGCACCTCCAGTACCCTCACCTGCAGGCAGAAGAGACACGTCCAGTGCTGTCCTGGGGGGGGGGAAGCTTATTATTTTGAAAATAATAATAGAAAGGCTTCTATTTTTTATTTTTTAACATTTATTTACTTGCAAACAGAGAGAGATAGAAGAGAGACAGCAGAAGAGAATGAGCGTGCCAGAGTCTCCAGCCACACAGCAAATGAACTCCAGATGCACTGCCGTGCCGTGCTGTGCATTTGGCTTGACGTGGGCACTGGGGAGTTGAACCTGGGTAGATAGGCTTTGCAGGCAAGCGCCTTAACTGTTAAGCCACTCTCCAGCCCAAGGATTGTATTTCTTTTTTAAAAAATATTTTATTTATTTATGGGGCTGGAGAGATGGCTCAGCGGTTAAGGCACTTGCCTCCAGTGCCTAAGGCCCTGGGTTCAATTCCCCAGGACCCACATAAGCCAGACCCACAAGGTGGTGGCCCTGGTGCACTCTCTCTTTCTCTCTCTCTCTCTCTCTCTCTCTCTCTCTCTCTCTCTCTCTCTCTCTCTGCATGCAAATGAATAAATAAAAATATCTAAAAATATTTTATTTATTTGAGAGAGGGAGAGACAGAATGAGACAGATGGAGTGATCCAGGGCCTCCAGTCACTGTAAACAAATACCAGACAATGTGTCCCCTTGTGCATCTGGCTTTACATGGGTACTGGGGAATTGAACCTGGGTCCTTCTGCTTTGCAGGCAAATGCCTTAACCACTAAGCCATCTCTCCAGCCCCCAAGGATTGTATTTCTTTAACCTACTCTGGGTGCTGATGTTACTGGTCTCCAGCCATCCTGTGAGATGCTGCAGAACACTGGCCAATGGGAGGAGGAGGGGGAGGAGGAGGGGGGGGAGGAGGGAGAAGAGGAGGAGGGGGAAGAAGAGGAAAGGAATGTTGAAAGGGAAACCTGCTGTTCCTTCCTGGGGCTTCCTGAGCGCCCCCTTGTGTTACTTCTTCATCTCTTCAGGCCGTGACAAAAATAGACACTGTCCCTGTCAGTGCAGAAGTCTACAGAATGGGGGCCGAGACAGTACAAGATGAATACATGGCAGAAACGGTGTAGCACACTCAGGACCCTCCTGTCCCCAAGCTGGGAGCCCTGGAACTCACTATCACCCCTTGTCTTGTTTTAGGAACTTCACTTCTTTTTGTGTGTTTGTTTTTGCTCTGAGACAGTCTCATGTAGCCCAGGCTAGCCTTGAACTTGCTGTGGAGTCGAGGATGGCCTTGAGTTCCTCATCTTCCCGCCTCTGATTCCCACGAGGAGATACAGATGCGAGTCACCACTCCCAGCTTTACCCCCTTCTTTTTTATCTTTATTATGAATAATTATATACATTGTATGAGCAAATCTTGTGAAGGTGTCCCCATTTCCCTCCTCTCTGTCCCCTACCCACTGGGGTCCTTCCTCGGTGCGCATACTGGGTCTGTCCATAGGATAGGGGTTCTGAACTGCACCCGAGGGAGCCAGGTTTTCTTTTTCTTTTCTTCCCCTACTACCCCCTTATTACATGAGCCCTTTATCCCATTACTCCCTCTGTCCCTGCTTCCCTACGAAACTGTAAGATGAGAGAAGAAACTGCTAGTTTCTCACCAATATCCATCCCTGAGGATACTTCCCATCCTCCCTTGCAGCCGATATGAAACTCTACAACTAAATTCTGAGTGATGACTCAGTCAAATGATGCCAGTTCTAAGTTATGACCTTAAAAGAATGGATCTGTGTTCCTTAACTGGCTTCTTCTTACTGATGAGGAGGAACCATGTTGGCAGGAGCTGGAGCAGCTGCTATGAGCCCACAGACAGGAATTACCATAAGCCTCTAACAGGCATGACTAACTATAGTAGTGATGGATCAATATGTTTGGGGGACTCAATTCCTTTCATTCTCACAATAACCTTATGAGGTAGTTTCTCTTACCACCCCAACTTTACAAGAGAGGCACCTGGGACAGAGAAGGTGGATAATTTCTGTAAGGTCACCAGGGGTGGGATTCGAACCCAGACAATTTGGTTCCAGAGTCTGTGGGTTTTTAAAAATATTTTCTTTATTATTTGCAATCAGGGAGATGAGAGAGAGAGAGAGAGAGAGATAGAGAGAGAGAGAGAGAGAGAGAGAGAGAGAGTGGGCACACCAGGGTCTCTTGCCACTGGCAACAAACTCCAGATGCATGTGCCCCATTGTGCATCTGGCTTTATGTGGGTGCTGGGGAATTGAACCAGTGCAAGGAAGCACCTTTGACCACTGAGTCATCTCTCCAGCCTCTGGGCTTGTTTTCTTTCTTTCTTTCTTTCTTTCTTTCTTTCTTTCTTTCTTTCTTTCTTTCTTTCTTTCTTTCTGTCAGGGTCTCATGTAGCTCAGGCTGGCCTTGAACTCCCTATGTAGCTGAGGATAGCCCTGAACCTCTGATTCTCCTGCTTCCACTTTCCAAATGCTGGGGTCACAGGTGTGCCGCCAAGCATGGTTTCAGTGCTGCTGGGGCTCAAACCCAGAGATTCACACAAGAGACTGCTGGCCAAGCATTCTGCCAACTGAACTACATCCCCAGCCCCCAGACTCTGCACTTTTAAAATAGTTTTATTTATTATTTATGAGAGAGAGAGAGCTGGGGAATTGAGATATCTCCCCATTTAAGTCTACATTTTAAATTATGATAGCACATAAAACCAAGACCTATATACTTTATTGTTGTGTAAAGGAGAACAGAGACCTTCAGTAAGCCTCAGGATTTGGGGGTCTCTTTGTTATAGCAACTTGGATATACCTTAACATACCCTCCCTTCCGTTAGAGAGGTCAATATAGGTCTCCCCTCCAAACACAGAGTAAGCCCCCTCTAGAGCCAGGAGCTAAGGGGGCTTACTAGGAATGGTCCCTAACTGGGGACACTTGATTCCACTTAGGTTGTATATTCTTTTTTTTGTTTGTTTTTGTTTTTGTTTTTCGAGGTAGGGTCTCACTCTAGCCCAGGCTGACCTGGAATTCACTCTGCAGTCTCAGGGTGGCCTTGAACTCATGGTGATCCTCCTACCTCTGCCTCCCAGTGCTGGGATTAAAGGTGTGCGCCACCACGCCCGGCTAAGGTTGTATATTCTTAAAAGTCAGAAAAGCCCATCCCACTGGGCTCACTAGCTGCTGAAGCACCTGTGCATTCCCATGACCTACTCTGACCTCCAACATGTGAACACAAATGCATGGGACACACATCCCAATGAGAAAAACAGTCCTTCAGCCCTTTCTGGAGGGCGGTGTTCCAAGTTATGTTCAGATGAGCTACTATTCCAACCGAAGGACCATGTTCCGAGTTATATTTAAATGAACTATTGTCCCAATGGTTTTACAGTTTATAAGGTGCTGCCCTCATGAAATGTCAGCATGGAAAGACATCCTAGCTGCATTAGTAAATGAAAAAGGAATTTCCAAACCGGATGTGTGGCTCTGTTCCTGTTTCTACACACATATACATAGGACTACATGGTTTTTGTTTTGTTTTGTTGGTTGTTTGAAACAGGGTTTCACCATGTGACTCAGGCTGCTTAGAACGCTCTATGTAGCCAGGCTGGCCTTGAACTCTCCATCCTCCTGCCTCCCCATACTGTGAGTAGAATCATAGATACCAACCAAGCCTGGTACACATAGTGTTTGGCAAAGTGAAGCTCCTTGGGAAGGGTGGCTCATACCCTCTAAGAGATGGGGTAAATCTGAGCAACAACCCGCTGCATAGATGAGGAGATGGTGGCTTAGTGGTGTTACAGATGAAGTGACTAAGTCCTGCCCCACACCTCAGAGCCCTGCTCTTTCTATTAGACCTCCTTCTGTCACTCCAAATGGATGTCATGTTGTGCTATTGTCTCCATGATCTGCCCCACTCATTCCCTCCTAGCCCATCTCTGGCCTCTGGCCTGGAAGAAAACCAGAGCTAGGGCATCTTCAGGGAGGCTTTCCCTGGAGAGCCTCATTCCCAGGTTGTGATGAGGCCAAGGGTCTCACCCTTAGAGACAGAGGAGCTCCAACTGACCTTAGCTCATCTGGGCTTCAGTGCATGCTTCTGGGCAGTGATTATTGTCACACAACTTACACAGGCTTGAGTTGGGCACTGTGACACAGGTCTGTAATCCCAGCCCTGGGGAGGCTGAGTCAGGGAGACTGACATTTTAGGCTAGCCTGGGCTACATAATGAGATCCTGTCTCCAAAAAAGAAAGAGAACAAGAATAAAAAGAAAAAAGAAAGAGAAATGAAATGGAACAGAAGCTTAGAAAGATAAAATGACTTGCCAAAGACTTAAGCCTAGGCCCCCTGACTCCGGGTGGCAGGCTGGATTTCCTCACTGTGTGGCATGCTGGGGAGTAGGCAGAAGTCAGAAGTTCTGCAATCCACTGGTATGCTAAGAATTGGGAAAGGTAAGGCTCACTTGTGATCTCAGCCTCAGGAAGTGGGGGCACGAAGATCTGGAGTTCCAGGTAAGTCTGGGCTATAGAATAGCAAGACCTTTAAAATAAAGCCAGCCAAGTGTGATGGCACAAGCCTGTAATCCCAGCTTTTAGGAGTTCAAGGTCGTCTTCACCGACATGTGGGTTTCCAGAGCAGCCTTGTAGTCCATAAGACCCTGTCTCAAAAAGAAAAAAAAAAAAGAGTGAAGATGGAGCCAACTGCTTTATAAAATAGTCCTCAGGTCTCACTTCCAGTGACCCACTTGGCTGGCTCAAGAGTTGGGCCCTGAATCTGATTTTTCTGTGGCTCAGACTAGCACACAGCCAGGCCCATCAGCTCTCTGCCTCCCAATGCCTTCTGCTCCTCCACCCTGGGCAGAAGGGAACACAAGAGTCCTGGCTCTAGTGCAATGACTTTAAGGACCCCAGGATGCCCACCTAAAAGAGGAGGCAGCATCTTGCCTCTATGGAAATGAACAGAAGATTCCAAGAGGGAATGTTTGAAAACAGTGGAAGGAGGACAAAAGATCCCTCATCAACTTTCCTGCCTAAGGCCTGAGGCTGTGTAAGAAGATCTCAAAACATCAGTACAGGACTTGTTCTGTCTACAGCTCTTGGAAAGAAGCAGGTAAGCGGGTAGAGACTGGGTCATCAACCCATGTGAAAGGTTGTCACCAGATTCCAGTCACAGGGAACCTCGGAATCCCACACCTTTCCTAACACACACACACACACACACACACACACACACACACACACACACACACAGCCTTCCATCTCTCTCTTCCAGGGACAGGCCCTAAACAGGGACAAAGACACAGAGTGACCTTGATGGACCTTCTCATTTCACACCTGCCCCAGAAGCCCTGCCCACATGGACCCTTATTTCTCATTTTGTCCAGGCTTGGAGAATTCCCTGCAAGGAGCAGGGTTAGATCTCAGGGATGGAGCCTTGGTGAGTGTAGTTGTGAGAAGGTGGGCAGTGTGAGAGGGTGTGTGGCTTATCAGGGAGTCAGCCTCCATAGGACATATAATTTTTATTTTTATTTTTATTTTAGTTTTGTTTTTCTTTTGTTTTCAAGGTAGGGTCTCGCTCTAGCCCAAGCTGACCTGGAATTCACTATGTAGTCGCAGGCCCCCTACCTCTGCCTCCAGAGTGCTGGGATTAAAGGCATTCGCCACCACACTAGACTTGACACATAATTTCTAATTAGCTTGTACAATTGTCTGTATTTACGGTGTACAATATGTTTATGTCTATGCCGTATGGAGTATGGCAAGACACTTAAGCCAGAAGCAGAAAGGAAAAAAGGTAAGACTGGTGTGGAACTCCTCGTGCCATTCCTTCTCTGTGAAGGCCCATGAAGACTGAAAGCCCTTCTACCTGCTTAGAAAAGGGACCTCCTTCCTCAAGTAAGGGCACGGCCAAGGTGACCAGCGCCACAGATGCGGAATTTCGCAGCCTGTAGCGCAGGGCCAAAGCAGTGTCACACCATAGCCAGCAGAGGGAGCTCTTGCCTAACCTTTTTAGAATGGAGGCAGATGCCAGGATCCAGACTTTGTGAGCCTGGGGGCTTCGGACCTTTGTTCCCAAAGTCAAGGTGACTTCCGGAGGGAAAGGGTCTATGATAGAAATGAGGATGACTAGAAACTAGGCGTTCAGTCACCCGAGGGAGCGTTCCCTTGTGACGGCCCCCCAGCAGCCCCATACCCAATCCTGAAAGTGCGTGCCCACAAATTTTGAGGTTCCTAATGTAGACCCCCCAACACACACGCCTATGCTATTCCTTGAAGCAGCGCCTCCTAAAGGCTTAGTGACAGGGGCGGTGAAGCTTGCTGAGGGCATTTGATGGGAGTGTGGGGTATAGATGGGAGGACGCCTGCTGCTGGGTGTCGCCACAAGTGCCGCTAGGTGGCACTCGAAGCCCGTGTCACAGAGAAGCGCGGGCTTTTGAAGAACCCGAAAGGGCTGGAAGAACCGGAGCCTGGGTGCAAGGGTCCTGAAACAGAAGGTGGCTTGGGTCCACAGAGGACTAGGGAGCAGCCACTGTTCGCGGAAGACTTGCAGAGGGGAGGTGAAAAGAGGGCGCGGTGCAAGGACACATGGGTGCTCCAGGGGCTAGAGATGACTGTCCTGCTTGGAGTTGGGGATCCTTGGTCCCTCGTGGCGCTGAATTTATGATATGGCCTGCCTGCCTCTCTAAATATATAGATTCCGTTCTTAGGCCGCTTAGAAAGAATTCTTTGGAGTTTTAGAGTCTGAATTTGGCTTTGAGATGAAAACCCCAAGCGCACCCCATCTGCTTTCCCGCAGTCTGTGGGTCTGTGTTGAAGTACCTGCTCTGGGCTTGCCCCACCCCCACCCACGACGGACAGAAGGTGTGGACCTCAGAGTCACTGACTTCCACACATTCAGCACCCCCCCCCCAAGCAAGAGAGTCTGTCTGGAGTTTTGGAAGGGTTGTTTCCCCTTTCCCCACCGGGCCGCATCCCAGGATAAGGGAAGGGACTCCAAAGTCTGTGAAATCTGCCAGCAGCAGGCCCTCTGTCTAAGGCCTTCCCTGGACTGACTCTTGTCTAGCCGCTCTTCTCTCCACCATCTACAAACTGGAGAGGCTTAGCTCCCTTACACCCGAGTCAGAGGTCCCCCAGCCCTCCCCACTCCTCCTCACCCCCTGAGTCGCAGGCTTGTGTGGAGGGAAGACCAACAAGCCTTATCTACGCACAACCGTCTAGGAAACCGAAAAGCCACGAGCGGCTCTGCCAGGTGGGGATTATCCGACAATAACCCCGTGGTGAGACCTGGATTCAGCCGCTGCAGTTTCATCAGAAACGGAGTGGCAGAGACTGAGCTGGCAGGGTTACTCTGACCAAGATGGCAGGGCCCCCAGACCTAGTCTCCAGCTGGACCTACCCACTTCCCAGTTGCCTGACAGCCCTCAGTTTACAGCAGGGTCTCTGGTGCTGAGCATGGACCCTCCCTCCTGGGAAGCTCCTGCTAAAGTCCCCTTTAGTCTCTGATTCTAGATTTGTATCTCCCCTTCAGTGAACGCACCCGTCACCACCACTCCCAGGATCCCACCAGCCAGGCTGTGGTCCCCGCCCCTCCCACCCCAGGCATTAGTGCTGCTTGATCAGACCTCATTTCCTGAGAAAATGGAAACATATTCAGGGTCCTTAATAAAGTGAATGACGAGGAGGCTTCGGGTGTAATTGGGCTTTCGTTTGCTGGTTATTTCCTTAAACGGACACTGAATATATATACATATGTATGTATGTATTATCTCTATCTCTAGCTAATCTATATCTATATCTATCTATCTCTATCTATCCCCACAGCCATGATGTGACTATCAGAAGTACGGGCTAGGTCAGCCGAGACCCAGAACTAGGATCTGAGCAATGGGCACAAGCGCTTACCCAGACGGAGGGGCCCAGGAGGCCCGTGCCTGCACACCAGCCCAGCAGACCAGCTTCTGCCTCTGGTCCCCGTCTCGGTGGTGCCCTGGAACCCCCCCTCCGATGGTCATTTCCACTCTGGGGCAGGGTGGGCTCTCCCCCCCTCACCTAGGAGGAGCAGCCTCCAGGGCCTGGCTTCCAGGCCCCTGACCCGCTCCCACGGCCGGCCGGTGCGCTGGCTGCATATTTCTATGTTTAATCCAATTTTCTCCGTGACTATCTAGTTAAACTCTTTAACAACAGCTACATAATTAGAATTTGGATTCCCATTAATTTTCCCTGGGCCTCAAACCATTTGCAGCTCACACTGGTAATTAATGCGATACATCACTAACTTTCCCGAGAGCCAGCCAGCCCAACTCAGGTCGCTCGGCCCCCGCACCCGACTACGCCCTCGCGCGGGGGACCCTCACTGAGACCCTCACTCGGGACCCTGCTTCCTGAAGCGGGGCCGATCTCCTCCCCCCAAAGTCCAACGCCTCGCTCCGCGCACCCAAAGCCTTCTTTCCAGGAAATTTTCACAATTAAAAATATTTATCGGGAGCAGATTTACGTTTCTGGGTTTCCAGTCTCGGGGCGTCTGGGTAGGCTATTAAGAGTAATTAGCATCTTTTGCGCGTGCAGATTTACTTCGCCCGTCGCCACATAACTCATCCCTAAAAGCCAGCGCCGCCAGAGCTCAGCCGCCACCCGGGTCCCACTCGGAGCCTGGCTCCCCAACCACCCCGCACCCTGCGGGGCTTTCAGTCTCTCCCGCCCCTGGGGCGGCTCCGGGGAGAGGAGGCGGGACGACCTAGTGAAGGGTCCCCACCCTAGACCCCAAGGACACCAGGGCGACCTCCGGGGTGAGGCCGCGGCCAGACTCCGTGGGTCCGCGCGGCGGGGACCTCGGGCTTCGCGATCGCGCGCGGGTGTGCACCCAGTAGGGGCATCTTTGGGCGTGCACGCTCGCGTGCTTGCTGGGGCGCGCGTTCTTGGAAGTGCTCAGGGGTGGGGGACGCTTCATCTCCTCCCTCACCCCCCAGCCTACCTCTGTTCAGCCCACCGGCTCCCAATCTCCAGTCCTTGGTTACTTAGCTGGGACACTGAGCAGGAGACCCTGGCCTCCATTTATTGCCCTTTTACAGAGCCAGCCCTATCCAGCCTGACAACCTGAAGCCCTCCCAGGCCCGCGGGGGTGGGGGTGGGGTGGGTGGAGAGTCAGACACCCAGCCAAGTCCTGGCACATGGCTTTTCTCTGAAAGGTGACAGGCTGCCACAAACAGCTCGGGCTGAGCTGGGGCCACTGGGCTCAGGTTTTTGGATCCCGTGGGGGGGGGGAGGAAGACACCGAGCCAGGTTGCTGAGGGTGTAGGGGGATGTGGGTTGGACAAGGGGACTAGGACCCAGAAAGCCACTGTGACTCCCGCGCTAAGGGCCGAGGCACCCACCCCAGTTCGTTATTAACGCGCTGGGAAGTCCGCTAGCCGCCCAACTTTCTTCTCTTTAATGAGCCTAGAAGAAGAGGCCGCCCTGGAGGGGTTTGTTCATTAAAGATGTAGCTGGAGGAATATTGTCTCATTAATTATCTGGTTTTAATTACACTCCTACCCTTTGAATCTGGAGATGGGAAAAGTTGATTTGGTGGCACCGCCCCCTTTAGCTTAAGGAGTCAGGCTGGCTAGGGGACTAGATGAGGGGGCCATAGGGATTGTGTCCTTGTGAAAGGATGGGTGTGTGTCAGGGTATGTCCTGTGAGAATCCTGTACATGGAGGAGCTCTGTTTCAATGCAAGTGTGGACAAGGTCTGCGTGTGGATCTAAAAATGTGTGTGTGTCTGGATGTGTGTGACCACGTGTGTCTGAGAGGCTGTGTGGACGTGACTTGGATGCCTATTTGTGTTCCCTGCCTGTGTGTGGTTCTGTGCATTGGGGTGTGCATGTGGGTAGCTGAGTGTATCTACAGACAGGCCTGAGAGTGGGGGTCTAAATAAACAAGTGATTGGGTAGCTGTGTCTGCATGTGTCTAAGACAGTGGCTTCCTGCCCTTGAGTTCAAGCGACAGTGTCTGACAGTGTCCCTGAGACTCTGCTGTGCCAGCATGTGCCCCCCCATGAGCAATGTGGGGGGCCTCCGTGGCTAGAGTGTTCCAGGATCGGTACTGCTCCAAGGAGGTTGCTTCATTTCCAAAGGTCCCTGGGGCTAGAGTGCCACCTGGAAATCATGGTCCTGGGGGGGGGTTTCTTAAGGGGGTGCTCCTCCCTGCCTCACCCCTTGTCAGGCTGGTGTGGCGCTAAAGCGGGGGCTGTTTTCCCTTTAAATCGCAGACACTTTGACAGGGGACATTAAGGACCCGGCTGCTCAGGCTGAGCAGATCATAAAACCGGACAGGCAATTTCTGCTCCCGCCAAATAGCCGGGCAAACTCGTTCTGCATCTTTGGTTTTAATGCACTAAACTGGCAGCTAAGCAGGGAGCGAGCAAAGGAGGGGGGCTGGGAGCCCCCCCACATATACCAGCACATACACCGGCACACTCGCAAACAACCCCTTCACACCCTGTGCCTCATGCCCCGCCCCGACCCCCCCACTGGAGGAATTATCAACTAGAATTTGATTAATATGCAAATCGCAGGCAAACAGCTCCATATAATTCTTTCAGTGGAGAGTAATTAATCACCAGTTAAAGCAAATTAATACATATATCAATTTTGTCAGAAACATGCTTAGTTCAATCGCCCGTAAAATTGAAGTTTGAAGTATTAAGAGGCTCTGCAGAAACGCCAGGACTAAAACTTTCAAATTGATCCTATTTAGTAATCAATCAGGCTCTCCCCTCAGGTTAATCTGCCTAATTTTTCATCTCAAATCATACACTTTACTGACACGCCATCTAGCAAACAGTCGATAAAAAGTTAACAAAAATGATAACGACTCCAGCCAGAGCCATTGTGCAGGGCGGCTGGGCGGCAGGCGGCTTTGATTGCATTTCTGAGGTGGTTGGGGATTTGGGTTTTTTCCTGGGCCAAGGACTGAGAGCTACCCCAGAAGGCAGCGGAAATCTCCCTGCCCAACACCTTGTTTGCTAAGGCCGCCCGCTGCTCTTGGGCTGCCTTCTGCAAACCAGAACACCAGCAGCATTACACCAATGTCGCTCCAACAGCTAGCTCCCTCACCATTTCTGTGCTTGCCGAGAATGTCAGGAAGTCTCTGCCTTGTGCGCATCCCATTACTGTGGCCAAAGCCTCTGTCACGGTGCCTGTATTGTGTATAGAGCAGTGGGCAGTGGAGATGACGTTAGTCTTAACAGCAAAGGTTTATCTAATTGTTTTATCTTCCTTTTTAATTTTTTTTTCTTTTTGAGGCAGGGTCTCACTAGCCTGGGTTGACCTGGAATTCATTGAAATCCTCCTACCTCAGTGCTAGGATTAAAGGCATGTACCACCACAGGACTCCTTTTTCTGTTGCTGGTTTTTGTTTGTCTGTTTGTTTTCTGGTATTTTTTTGAGACCAGGTATTGTTGTCTCTGGCTGGCCTGGAGCTGACTTCAAACTTATGACCATCCTCCTGTCTCTGCCTCTTAATTGAAGCTTGCCTCACACGCCCCACATCAGTTTAATTCTCATAGGTGCTATTAGCTGTTGAATTTGGATGAGTGTGCTGTGTCACGTGTGATGGTTAGGTGTGTCCAGGCATCCTGTGTGTCTGTATCACCGTGGGTGTGTGTTCTTGATCTATGTAAGCATGGATCTGCCTTGTGTGTGTCTGCATTGTTTCTGGGTTTCTGAGACAGTGTGTGGACCCTGTGGTTTGGCTGTGGGCCTCTTCAGGCAGCTGGATGGTATAGCCACTCAGACATCAGGAGATGAGACAGCCCTGTGAATGCCCAAACACCACTCGGTAAATGGGAGGGATCACCTCTTCCCAACATAGCTCCCAAGACCAATCTTTGTAATAAGGGGGATGACGAAGAGGAGGGGAAACCTTCATTTCTCAGCAGAGGGGACTCTCAGCTCTGGATCTCCCATTTCACAGAGCCCTGGACCCTGATCCTAAGGTGGGCCCCTGAATGTAGAAGGGGTGCGGGAGCAGACACTCAGGATGCCTTGATCCAGTGTGCTCAGATGCCACATGTAGTTAGATATACTTACAACTCATCTTGACCTTCTGTACATGTGACAACCAAACCTGTCCAGGTCCCAGATACATACAGGTAACCAATCTCCCTTCCCCAAAGTACTCACTGAACTCACAGAGAGCTAGCGACATTCAACTCTCCATGGAACAGCCAGCCACAGGCCCGTATGTCTACACAAATGCACATTTAATGCCTGTACTCCAATCTCCCTCTTACACACACACACACACACACACACACACACACACACACACACACACACACACACACCAGATTCTCAGCTGGGTGCGTTTTGTTGACTCCCGGTCCTCTTGGTCCCATTGTCTACCCTACAAGCACACCCCACAATTGTCATTTGTATCCTAGCCAGTTTGGGCAGAGTTATGCCTTCCAGAGCTCCTAAGACTGATGTGGCCAAGGGTGGATCCACAAATTACACCAGGAACATAGGTTCAGTCTAGTGACCAGATTGAATGGGAGGGGGCAGATAGGGCAGCCAGCCAGGGCACTGGAGAGGATGCTATCCCCTCCCCAACCTGTTGTTAAAGCAGAACCCCAAGTTCACAGTGCTTACCACTGACCTCAACTGCCATCTCAGAGTAGATGCACAACTGCTGAAGGTTCACTCTTGTGAGCTAGCTTCCCTTCAGGCCAGGTACCCTTGACCCCTTCCCTTTGTTGTACTTGTAAATCTGAGGCCCATCTGTGTGGAGCTAGGATTCTTTCACCTGTCAGTAGCTTCTGTTCTGCATCAATGTTCATTCTCTCAGTTATCTGCTAGCACCAGCTCCCTACACACACTCCAGCATTGCTCGCCCACAGGCCACACCCACACCAGTGACAGCTTTACTCTTTTCCTTCCCACTGCACAAATTTAGTCACACCTAGTTGCACAAACTAGGTTGAGATGACCGGTTACACGGATCGAAGCTGCACACCCAGTCACTCCCGTTGCACATGCTCTGTTTTCATCAATCAACCGCACATGCTCAGTCTCTCAGTTGCACACATTTGATGATACACTCAGAAGCACATCCTTGTTGGTGTCCACAAAGATCACCACACATCCACCCTCAACCCCAAGTCTCTCCCAGGACTGGCAGCTGTGGGGAAGTGCAGGAATGATCTTGACAGTCAGGAGCCTGGGAGAACCGAAGTGGGGACCCCAGTGAAACCTAATGTGGGAACTCTCCTTCATCCAGGTTCCCCCTAACAACAAGCAACAAAGCCTAGGGACCCTCACCTTCCTTCACTCCAGTCCTAGAGCCTCTCCTTTGGAAGACTGGGCCTGTGGGTACACCCAAGGGCTAGGCTTTTTGATGTGCCAATATTTGCTGCAGACCTCCAAGTCTCCACAGGAACATTCTGGAGATGCAGCCATTGCCCACACAGCTCCTCAACGCTACAGCCCAATCACACCACCTACTCCCCCAGCTCTACCTGGCCCCACTCACACCCACCTAGAAGCCATGAATATTTCTCTACTATACAACCTCTGACCCTTCCCACCCCAGCCCACGTTGCCTCTGGGTCTGTTCTCCCCCACCCTCCACCTGTTTTGCAGCCCCAAACCTCCCCAGTCCCTCATCTGGCTGAACATGGCACCTCTCCTGGGCTTGCTTATATTCACCCACTCCTAGATGTATGTATTTGGGGAGCAAGTGTATCGTCAGCGCAAACTGCTTTTTGGCCCCCAAGAATGGGGGTCTGTTTACTGGGGTGGGAAGCAAATCCCAGGTGCCCCTAGGTTCTGGGAACCAGCGGGGCTGGGTGAGTGGACTTTCGTGGACCCGGCGGCTCAGAAGGGTGGGGAGGAGTGGGGTCCCCGCAGCGACGGGCAGGGGCGGAGGGGAGGCGTGCGGCCCCAGCTCGTCCCTTTCAGGGGGGACTCATGCATCAAACTTCAATTTTCCGGACGATTGAATTAGTGATTTTTTTTCTCCTGAACTAAAATACACTTAAGTCTTTGGGATTAATTACCACGTTCTGGTCCCTCAGACTGGAGTATTACTTATCGGAGCTGCGTCTGACACCGGGCCCGACACCTCGTAAAATAAGGAACTGCGCCTCCCGGCCTGGCCCTGCGCCGCCCGCCGGGCGGAACCCTGGATGTCGAGGCAGCCCGTGCGATGCGCCCTCGGCCGGCTGGTGCGCGGAGACTGCCCGGGCCGCAGATCACAAACTGCAACTTGGCAAGGCACCCGAGGCCGGCCGGGACACAACGAAGAGACAAAGCCGAGCCACCTCCCTTGGACAGCGGAGAACCGAAAGTGGGTCGGAACAGAGGCAGGATTCCTGAAGAAACAAGACGGGCCATATTGCTCAAGGGCCCAAACCTTAACGAACTTCACCCAGAATGGGCGTGGGTTCCACAGCCCTACACACGATCTATGTCACATTCAAATATGAAGAAGAAACGGACACTCAAAACACACCTCCGGCTCCCACGGAACCCACTGGTGAGCGCACAGGCCACACACATCACAGCCTCACCAGCGAGAGGCTTGGCAAGCTCATAGGCCCTGGGGTCGTGGACAACCATCGCAAGAGATGAGATTATGGCGGATAGGACCCAGTCCCCCCAGGATCCAAGTACCTTGGCCCTAACACATTGCAGACTTCCCCTCCGAACACTACTTTAGCGGGGCCTGGAGATCAGCCCCAATTTGCGGCCCAATTTAGGCCTTGGCAGGCAACCTCACAGGCTGTCCTTGGGGCTTCACCCCTCCCACCCGCTGAAGCAGCGAATTCAGCCGAGGCAAGGTGACTGCACGGTGGCTGGGACCCTCTCCCTAAAATTATGCTGACGAAGCCCCCAGCGCTCTCTTCCCTTGTTCTTACCGGCTGAGGCTCAACTGAATGTTCCCAAGACACTTCTCTCCCCCCAGACAGTTGGATCCAATTACTTTGTCTCCCAAGGCCTCCTCCTCCTAGAAGCCACGCTGGTAAGCAGCTTTGGCCCAGCTCCCGCCAGGGTCTCCTATAGATGCTCAGAATGCTTCCAAACCAGCCTACCAGATTGGGAGCTCCTTGAGGGCAGGGCCTAGATCTGATTCCTTTCAATTTCCCTAGCTACCTGCGCACAATAAACATCCACCCAATTGATTTCTCCTTTATTTTATTAATCCTTCCTCTTCCTTCTTTCCTTCTTTCTTTTCCTCCTTCCCTTCCTCGAGGCCTTGTTATTTTTTATTTCTTGGTTATATTCAATTGTCATGTTTTTCAGGCTCATTAAATCCATTTAGAGACAAAAGAATAAAAGGCAGAAGGGAGAGGGAGGGGGAGGAGGGGAGGGGGAGGGGAGGGGAGGAGGAGGCCACAGAAGCAAACAAATAACCCGCTTTAACTAGACGGGCGGATGAATGGCCCCGTTTCTCCTCAGCCCCGATGCGCCTGCTTAGCTGCGCGCCCCGCGGGCACCGCAGCTCGGGTGGGCTAAGCCCCGGGGCCGCCGCTCCCGGCCCGAAGGGACCTAGCAGGGCCCAGCCCAGGGCCGAGAAGCGGGGAGCGGCCGGAGGTGCCGGGGCCGCTTCATTGGGATTCATGGGCGTGTTGGGCGGGCGGCTCGGGGCGCGGGGCGCGGGGCGGGGGCCGGGCGGGGCGGGGGGTGCGCACGGCGGGCGCAGATGCCCGGGTGACCGCCGCGCCGCGGTCCCTGCGCCGCCTTTGTGCCGGGGAGGCGCGCGCGGGGACCTAATCCATCAAATTGTCTACAAATTGTGAAGAAAATTCAAAAACCATATGGTCGCCAGCGCCGGCGCGCTCTGGGCTGCGGAGGGCCGCGGCCGTGCCCGCACCGGGAGCCGCGGGGGGCTGGGCCCCGGCTATTGTCGCCTGTCAGCGGCCGCCCGGGCCCATTCGTCCCGGCCTTCATGGTCCGCGCTCCGAATTACAGACCCATCCATCCTAAGAGAGGCCGATTTATGTCGCCGGGGCGAACCGGCCGCATGCCCGTCCGGCAGCCCGGCAGCCTCCTTCCTTCTCTGGCCCCATCCTCCCTCTACCCGCGGCCCCTTCCCATTCTCCTTCTCTCCCCGTCTCTGTCTCCAGGTCTCTGTTTCTCCGCTTCTGTGCACTGTCCCCTTTCCTCTCCGTCTATGTGTGGCTCTCTCTGTACTTCTTTTTGTCCAGTTTCTGCCTCTCTTAGTTTCCTTCGGGACACTCACGTTCTTGACTCGATTCAGGCCCTGGGGCCCCATCGCCTGCCCGACCAGATGCGCGTTTCTCACATCAATTTTTCGGAGAAAGAGCTGAGCGGCCTGGAGGCGGGACCCTACTCTGGTGACAGCGGCCACTCGCCAGCCCAGCGACAACAAAAGCCCAGAGAGAAACCCGCTCACTTCAGGGAAGTGCCAGCGGACTGAGCCTGACCCAGCTGCCTTCTATCTAGACTCTAGGAACCCCGGAGTGTCTGGGAGACCCACATCTTGGCTGAGCCAGAGTTCAGCATCCAAAACTTGTGACCTTTAGGAGAGAAATTTACTCCAATTCCCAGAAGCTTTGCGATCATATGTCCGAATGCCCATGTGTGTAATTCAGCCTACCCTCGTTGCCTTAGGCTTCATACACCTTCACTAATTCTCAACCAAGGAAGAGTCTGACCAAAACTTGGGAGTCTCCAGGCTCCACCCTGGTGTTGGACTGAGGGACACCAGCCAGTGCATCCGGGTTTAGCCCAAGTCTCTTGAAGTGCAGGTAGAATGAGTTAAGTCTGGGACAGGCAGACTCACAAAAAATACAGGACAATATCTTGCCACACAAAAATTAATTTTTGTGCTGTTTCTGTGCCCCTACTTACATACGAGTGTTCTGGCAATATGGAAAGCTTTGCTTTTTATAAACCCCGACCCGACGAAGCTTGTTTCTCCCTTCATTTAGTACTGCATTGTGCTTATGGGCTTGAAAAAAGGCATCTTCTGTTGCTTCCCTCTTCCCCCCTTGCTCTTATGCCTGCCCTGAAATTCCCTCTAAATCTTGAAGGCTGGGGTGACTGGTGAGGGGCAGCAGTGAGGACCTCATCCCATAGCTACTTCTGGGAATCGGGTCCACTCATGCAGACGCGGTTGCGGCCCATTCTAGTAAAATGGCAAAGACTTTATTTATCGGAGAAAGAGGCCTTGGGTACAGTCCAGGAAGGAGAGGGCAGGGCAGGATCAGGGACAGGGCCCATGGAACCCACCCTCATGGGCTACCCTTGTCTGGCCAAGTCGAGCTAGGAGCCAGATGTTGTCAGCAAGACAGACCCAGAGCTGCAGAGGAGGTGGAGGTGAGAGCACTTGGGCCGGCGCCTCTCTGTCTCTGTCACATGCAAAAAAAATTCTAAAAAGAGTAAAAAATAATTTTAGGACTGTTGGTTCTGTTGCGATGGTTGGCTGGATGTCCCCTTGCTTTGTTCCTAAGACCCGGACTCCAGCAGTGGGGGGGGGGGTGCGGAAAGGATGGAGGAACGTTAAAAATCGCTGTTAGTGGGCTTTGGGAGGCAGAACAGGCATCAAAAACAGACTCTGGGGGGGTCGATTTTGAAACTTGTGAGTCAGAACCAGGCTTCCCCCCCACTTCTTTCTCGCTGGAAGAAAAATAAAATAAAAAGTTTACTGTAATATGATGAGGGGTTGAGGAGGGAGCGGCCAGTGCATTCACCACATGCAGGGAAAAATTCCAACAGCCAGAGCGGTCCGCTCTTTGACAACTGAAGGAGTTAATAATGTTCGCAGATCTTGGTTTTGCCTCGCCTCCAGCCGACCCGACCGGCAGCTCGGGAGCTTTGAAAACATTGAAACCTCTGAGATTTAAAAAAAAAAATTAAAGAAAGAAAAAGATCAGGCTGCGGTGGGAGGAACCCACTATATAGGTTTAAATATTTATACAGAAGCCATACAGAATTGCACGGCGAGGGCTTTCGGGGCGACGGAGGCCGCGCTAGGCAGCCAGCCCCGCCGGCCAGCCGGGATTTATTGCTTCGAGAGGGAAGAGGCAGCTGCCGGGGGCCAAGTCCAGGCCCGGGGACAAGGGAGGAGGCGGGAGTTGCAGAGGAGGTCCCAGCTCTCCTCGCCGGTCCGGTCCGGTCCGGGAGGCGGTGGGCATGCGGGCGCTTAGAGGCCCAGGGCGGCAGAAGATCCAGGACGCCGGTCAATCGTCCACGTCGATCTCTTCATCTTCCTCATCCTCAGAGCAGTCCTGGCTGCTGGCCCGCTGGTCCGTGAGCGGAGAGGCGGGCGAGAGCTGCAAAGGCCCAGCGCCCGGGGCCTGCGGGGCGCCTGCGGGGAGCGCCGGAGAACCGGGCCTCGACTTGGCCCGACCACAGCCGCCGCCACCGCCGCCCGAAGCCTCCGAGTTCTGCTCTAGTTCCGCCAGCGCCACGATGTCCATCTGCCCGCTGGGGCCCAGTTTCTTGGCGGACTCCACGTCGGCCTTCATCTCCTCCAGATCCCGCTTGAGCTTGGCGCGCCGATTCTGGAACCAGGTGATGACCTGTGCATTGGTGAGGCCCAGCTGCTGCGCAATTTGGTCGCGATCTGCAGGGGACAGGTACTTCTGGTATAGGAAGCGCTTCTCCAACTCGTAGATTTGGTGGTTGGTGAAGGCCGTACGGGATTTTCGCCGTTTCTTGGGTGTTTGCCGCTGTCCAAAGATGGTCATTCCATCGCGGCCTGGAAAGCAATGATAGTGTAGGCTCGAATGGGGAGAATGAAGACCCCGCCCTGGCTCTCTCCCATAACCCCCCATACCTCCCAGGCTCAACCGGCTGCAGTTGCCCCTTTCCGATTTGATTCCACCTCCTAAGACCAGGGCAAGCATAACTGTGGCACACCTCTGGTCCCTGGCCTCTCTGTAGGTAGTCCCTAGGAAAAAATTGTTTTGGTCTCTGCTCCCTCCCTAAGAGTTGGTTTGAAAGATCCAAAGTATAGAACACAAGAAAGCTTTTAAAAAGACACTCTCCCATTATATTGCTTCTTTCCAATGATCGGACTCTACCCTACCCAGAAGTTCCCAGCAAAACATTTTCCCCATGCCAGGAGTAAGGCTGGGGGCGCCCAGGCCGCTGGGAACCGGCGAAGCCCACTAGACGGCAGAGACTCACAGATCACCCCGTCTCCAAACTACCCAGAGGTCCCAGGAAATGGGGTCCTGTCCCACCCAACTCCACACTCCCAGAGGCGCAGCTAGGGCTGAAGGGCCCTGGCGGCCCACGCGGGGGCCCGAAGGGCAGGGCAGTGAGCGTGGGCCACTGGACGCAGGGGAACACGGGTCGTGCCTACCTTCGGCTGCCTGCAGGACGCTGACCTCCAGTCCCTTAAAGGTCTTGCTGGCGAGCTCCTCCAGCGCGCACAGCGGCGAGGTCTGCGAGAGCAGCGCGCGGCCCGCCAGGGGCAAGCCGCCCGGCGCGTGCTTGTCCGCGGCGGCCAGCAGGTGCGCCGCCCCACACAGCGAGTAACTTCTCCGCACCGACGGCTTGTTGAGGATGTCCTCGATGCTGAACGGCGTCAACGGCTTGTTGGAGTTGGCGGGCGGCGGCAGGTGGTCCAAAGGGCTGCGTCGCCGCTCCTCCCCCGGCGCCGCCTTGCCTTCCTCCTTGGAAGTCATCTCGGCCTCGTTTGGGGGCCCGGCCCGGGCGGCTCGGGCCGCGGGGACCCAGCCCGCGGGCAGCTCGGGCGCCGGACGGTGCGGGACGATGGCGGGGCCCGGGCTGGAGGCCGTGCCAGGCAGGGCGCGGGCGAGCACCGGGCGGGTTAGCGCGGCGGCGGAGGCCGGCAGAGCGTCGCGGGGCCCCGCGAGGAGAGTGCGGACGCGGGCGCCGCCGCCGGGGCTTCCTGCAATCCGGGGCCGGAGCCGGGGAGCTCCTCGCGGGGCTCCAGTTTCGCCAGCCCGGGTGCTATTTAAAGGTGTCAGGTGGCTCCGTGGCGGCTCTGGGCCCCGGGTCCTGGCGGTGGCAGTGGGAAGAGCCGAGGCGAGGGCGCGGATAGCGGACTGCTAGGGAGGCGGAGAGAGGGGGCAATTGACTACTGCTAACAAGTTAGCCTTGATCGAGGAGTAATCAATTATCTGCAGCGGCACTTCTCTTTCTTCTTTCTCCTTGTCTTTCCCCTCTTTTCTTTCTGTTCTCTCTCCCCCTTTCCTTTCACTCTCCCTCCCTCCCTCCCTCTCTTCTCTCCTCTCTGCTTCCCCCCCGTCGGTCTCTCCTCTACCTCTTCTTCGCCCTCTCTTTCACTCTCTGTCTGTCCAATGCAGGCGGCTCTAAGTTGGGAAGCTCATTAATTAGCGGGCCGGGGGTAGGAGGAGCCGGCTGGAATTAGCCTGCCTAATGCGCCTGTCAGTCCGGGCTCTGCGCCGCGCTCGGCCCGAGCTGTTTGTAAATTACATTAGCCGCGCCTTTATTGCACCCGAACCTCGGGCGACTGAAAAGCCACCGCCCCCACCCCAAACTGAGAGCCCTGCTCCGGGCGCACCCGCCTCCCGTCGGCCTGACTACGATGCAGTACCAGACTGGAGGTCTCAGACCCTCCAACCCGGGATTCCAAGCACAAAATGGGTAGTAGCAAGAGCTCCCACTACCCAGCGATGTGGCGGCTGCGCGGGCCAGGTAAGGACTGGAGCCCGGTAGGACCCCTGCTACTGCCCAGCGTGGACTTTGATGAGCCTAAACCAAGAACCTAGCGCCCCTAATTTCTAACCCTCTTGGCCCTCGCCCCCATTCTGGGCCATGTGCCTGGGAAAGTGGAATCTGAAGACCCCCGGGGCTGGCCCGTGGGAGGTCAGAGCCAGCTTCACAGCCCTGGGTGGGCGAAGCGGGACAGGGATGGGGGATCTCAAGTGTTAGGGGGAGGGGAACAATTGGAGAACTCAGCCTTCCTGACTCGGAGAGGCGGAGGGAGGAGTTGGTGGCTCAGCTCGCCTCTCCGGGGCCTGATCCCAAAGCAGGTGCCCTACCTCCTCTGGCAATCTAGCACACTCTTTCCTTTGGCTGAGGCTCTCTCAGGGCCGGCTAGGACCACAGAACATCTGATGACAAGCTTCGGGTGGAAACCTGGTCGAGGTTCCGGGCTTCCCTGCTACTCTCAGCCCAGGCACGGGCTGGGGCCCCCATGCCTACCCAGCCCAGCACCGGGATTGAATGTGCTGCCCAGGCCGACTCCAGCTGTTCCGGATGCGGGGCAGGCGTTGAGCGGGGGGCCGGCCACGGCTGGGGCTGCTCACCCAGGCCCAGGTTCCAATGAGGCTGCGGACCCTGTGGCCTAGAATCTGTTCACGTTAGGCAAGCATTTTGTTCGTGTCTTTATTGGAAGGTGTATTATTTGTGTGGTTCTCTACGTGTGTATTTCTGTAAACTATGTGAACCGCTGGGCCTGCAGGAGGGTTTGCCCCTTTACGTCTTCTTTTCCTTGGGGCACCTCACCAGGGCCGTGCCTTCAGGCCCTCTTCTCCTTTGCTATCCCATCTGGTTTGTGTGGGGCACTAATTTTCCACTTCTGCCCTTGGAGAAAGGAGAAGAGGAAGAGGAGGAGGAAGGGCCAAGGGAAGAAGAGCTGTTCTCTTTTGGAGAACACTAGCAGACCTGCTGGCTTTGTTTGTAAACTCTTGGGTAGGCAGTGTGGTCAGGAGCAGCTCAGCTTGGAGCTGCGAAGGACCCTAAGAGAGGCCAGTTGGAGCACTTGTGGCCCAGGATTGGAAGGGCCATAAGAGATTGGGATGGGAAGAATAGGATTTCTTGTCATATCCCTACATACATGTCCTGAAGAGGGAGTGAGCTCAGCTGGGATGGGAAGCAGCCTCTCTCTTCATGACCCCAGATCAGGGACCTCTGTGCATCCAAGATAGGTTGTTGTTGTTTTTTTTTTTTTAATCTTATATTTAGTTGTGTTTGAAACCATGGCTTTCAGCTTTGGTGTAAAAGGGATGGTGTAGGGGGAACTGATTCTTGTGTGGGGTTTCAGTGTTGGACCCAAACCTGATGGAGGGTGTCAGGAGGAGCTTCCTAGTTCCTTCTCTCTTTACTCTGCAAGGGGTTGAGGGGTGGCAGGTGCTTGGAGGCAAAAATCAGGAGAGTGGGGATTTTAGGTCTCCCAGAGAGAGCTACAGATCCATCCCCAGGGCATGTTGCTTCCACATCTCAGGTGAATCATCCTGGCTCCCCTGGAAGCCATGGAGATGCTGGGCCTAATAACATGGAGTTCAAGTCTAGGAACTGGGAGAGGAACCTGAGGGAGAAGGAAGACACACCTGCTCTCCCCTACTTTCTGCCCTCTCTATCTTGATCCTGTCTAACACCAACTCCCTAACCCAGAGCCTCCAATGCAGCCTTAAGGACAAGCCTCGCTCCTGCTGTTGCTCATCCCCGACCCCACCCCCAGTCTCTAAAGACCACTGGAATTTATTTAGGGTTGCTGAGAGGCTGCCAATGTGAACTGGGGAGCAGAAGAGTCTTGTTCCCTGTCTTCATCTCCTACTTAGTGTTTTACTTCCACGCACCTCCCCTTCCTGTCTTGCCCATGACTACTTCTCCATCCTGTTTGTTTCTTTGGCCTAATTGGGTGGCCTTTCTGCAAGACATGCTCAGGAGCACCACATGTTTGAGGCTGTAGGGAATTGTGGTACCACCTGGCATATTGTTGTTTTAGTTCATTTTGCCTAGATTACCTGGTTTGGGCCACCTTCAGAAACCTATCTGAATGCCACAGCAACCTTTCCCCAAACCTGGGGTCTACCTCCATGCATGTGTGGCAGATTAGGATCTTCTGGACTCCTGGGAACTCAAATTTGTTGGCCTCCAGAAGCCCACCTGCAGAACAATCAGGTGTATTTGGGGTGGGCAGTGGGAGCCCCTCCTGCCTTTACCAGACTTTTAAATCTTTAGGCACAGGGGCAGCTCAGTCAGGGGATTCCTTGTGTTGGGGGGGTGGATCTATACAGGTGTCTATGCACTCTACTTAGCTCTCACCCACCAAATATTCTAGATGAATTTCCATCTAGTAAGTAGGGTCAAAATGATTGTGGAATGTGGAGAGGGTTGGCTCAGGCCCAGACTGTGCCTCCTCAGAGGAGTTGAGAAATTGCAGGACTCTGAGAGGGAAGGAAGCATGCACGAAGAGTGGAGAATGGGTGAAAGGAACCTTGCCACCATAGTTCAGACTCTAGTCTCTCTGCCTCATGCACTCCTGTGACCCCACACTAGGACAGGGAGCACTCCAGGCACCTCACACCATAGCTAGCTGGGGCTGGAGACAGCTGGTTCCTGGAGGCTCTTCCACAGAGAAATGCCCATCCGCAGAAGCTGGTCTCCTTGTATCCTGAACCCTGAATTCTTGTTACCTGTTTATATGACCAGAGTCCAGCCCTATTCCATCTACAGTGGAGGGAATTATTCTGCCAAAATCTTCTTGCCTCTCAATTTAGGGGATATTTCAGACAAAGAGGAAGAAAAGAGCATCCTATGAGTTGTTATAATAAGGGGATCCTGAAGGTCCAAAAAATCCTAACTGTTCGTTAGTACAAGAGAATAATTCACTTGCCCCACCTCTATGGTCCATTGGATTCAACCCAGATTGTTGGAATAGCCTGATACCTTTTTATGTTTTTGATATAAACATTACCATTGTCCTTCAAGCCAGAGTTCCTTCTGAGAAGAGTCTGGTACCACTCAAAATGAGTTAACTTGACCACCAGTCTGAATGACTTCTGTCCCATGGAGACTGCTATTCTGACAGTCCACATAGACTTTTGAGAATGTTTCTGTTATAGAAGAGGACTTCTACAGATGCCCCACCACCACCCTGGCTGAGTCAGGACTATCCGTTTGGGTTTCACATCCTGCCCTGGGGCACCATGTGTAGTAACAACAATAACCATGACCATAAATAGCATATGCCCTTACCTTGCCTTGCTCCAGACAGTTTTATTTATTTGTCACTTCACAACTTTTTGAGGTTGCTACTGCTATTACACCCCCTTTTTTCCAATAAGGAAAATGAGGCTCAGAAAAGAACAGGAACCCATCCAAAGTTACACAGCTTATTTTGGAGTAGTCAGGATTGTAATACTGTCCTTTTCTGATTGTGCCATTAGTCCCAGAATGATGACATTTTTAACCAGAGTTCTCCAAGGGGTTTTGTTAGGCTTTAGGTGTTTGGCAGACCCCGGGAACTTCTGCATCAAATTCATATGTGAGACCAAATGCACACATCTTCTCTGAGGTTAACATTACATAATATTGGATTCACAAAAGGGTTGGAGATCCCAAAAAGGCAAAGGGCAGAATGAGGCCAGTGGGAGGCATTCCAGTAGGGAATGAGAGAGAAGCTGCTTCCTCCCAGGCATTGGGAGCATGAAGCCAGCTGCTCCAAAATTCCGGCTGGGTTCCAAGTCTGCCGCGGAACTTTCCCTGCCTTCCCCTAACTGTGGAACCTCTGCGGGTGTCTCAGGGTCCTGGCACCTCTTGCTCTTTGCTTGTGTCTAACTCATCTTCCTGGGGAAATCTTCCCTGTCCCACCCAGTTCCTCAACACAGCACTTTGTTTGCCAGAAATATGCTGGTTTGTCTGTCATTCCTTCTGTTTCTCTTCCCACATGATTGTGAACTTGGGGAAGACAGGACCACAGTCTTCGCGCTATACCCCTGTGCCAGCCTTCCATATACCAAGAACTCCCCAGGCATTTGTTAAATAAATAAATTAAATGAATAAAAGATAACGAAAGCCAAGCAGGGAACTCAGTCTCTGCCCCTGGGAGAAGACCAGGGGCTCAAGGGGAGGGGAGGTACATTGTTTTTTTTTTTCCCCAGTTGTGTGCAGATGTGTGAGGCACCCTGATGCTCACACCTCCAACATAAACAGAGGGGCACAGAGATCTCATTATTTAATTCTTCTTATCTATTAGGGGGACTGGGTTCTGGTTCCAGCTGTGGTCTGAATTAAAAATGGACTTAAAAAAAAAAAACCAGGATTGAACCCAGAAGTCAAGAGGAAGGACAGACTGAAGATGTGGGCGGGGTTAAGAGCAGGCAGAAGAGACAGGATATACACTCACCCCTCCTCAGTAGCCCAGGGCTTTGTGAAGAGAGTAAAAGTACATGTGTGTGCATGCGTTTGTGCATGTGTGTGTGTGTGTGTGTGTGTGTGAGAGAGAGAGAGAGAGAGAGAGAGAGTGTGTTGGGGGAGGTCCTGGTTCTGTTCCCAGGGGAAGTGGTTGGTGTTAGAGTTGCATTTTGAAAAGCAAAAGGCATTTGGGGCAGGTGGTAAAATAGAAACCATTGAATCTAAGTAAAAGGCCCAGGAAGAGTCAGAGTGCCCCATGCCTTCTCCCTCTGTTGCCTGGGTGATGAAGTACTAGGGTCAAGATGAAACCTTAGCCCCTGTGGGCACCCCAGCAGGTTCCTGGGGATAGTGTTTAGGGCTTGAGGGGAGGGCACAGAGTGCACCATATATTTGTGAATGAGCCCACAACAGGGTTCCTTTCTCCTTGCTGCCTAAGAACTCCATGAACTGACCATCTCTCTTATTAACCCTGGCCACCCATGAACTCTTGAGTTGGAGCAAATCTGCTAATGGTAACCAGCACTCTCCATTCCACTGAAGCCTCCTGGCCTTTGGGAGGATGCCAGATGCAAGCAGGGCAGCCCGGCCTGGGCTAGACCTGGTGGAAAGACAGAGGCACCGGAGGGGAAGATGCTAGGTTAAGGAGGAGTCAGCCAGGGCTAGACGTGCAGAAAAGTCCTGAGTCAGGCATCTCGTAATAAACTGCATGTAAATAATTCAGCAGCCACGCTGGGGCTCATTGCATTAGCTGGGAGGCCTCTTGTGCTGGATGGGCCACTATTGCAAAAGAGGGAGGGAACCTGGTAGGAGACCCCTGCCAATAGGTATCCTTGACTATGCCCAGCTAAATCCCATCAGTCTCCCTGTTCCAAATCCCTTCGGGTTCCACTGGTCAGAGACCTTCTGGGAAATGCTGTCCCACCCTAGGCGCTCAAAAGGCCTCAGACAAGGGCAAGAGAAGACACACCCAGTCAAGGCCAGAATAGGATAAAGAGTGTGGGTGTCAGACCTGCGGAAAACCCTGCCACCATAGTTGCAGGAGACAAATTTCCGAGAAGTCGCTTTAAGCCCAGTGGACAAGACAGGCTCCCTGTCCAAGGCGGAGTTGCTCCTTCTGCCCAGGATTTTCCTTGTTATTCAAGTGAGGTGCAGGTGTGTGGGTGGGGGAGAGGGGCTCCACCTGCTCTTAGCCTCCAGGTTCTGGGATCTGCAGGTTCAGTCCCCCCACACACAGAAAGACTCCCCCTGGTGCCTGAAGGAAGCCCTAGGCTGCTGAGTCTGGAAAGGAGGTTTAGTGCATAGCTCGCAGTGCCTGCCGCCTGATTTCCTTTGAGTGGAATCCGGGTCTTTCCGGCTTCCTCCACATCCCTGGGTCTCCAATCTTGAGGGATTGGATCTATCCCACCTCACACACACTGAATGCCTCCTTTTCCTCCAGCCCCACTGCAAGCTGGTCACTTCCGTTAGGTCAACCCCACCCCATCTTTTCTGCCTGTTCACAGCCTCCCTTCTGCTACCTGGTGAAGTCCCTCACACTGGCTCTGCTGGCCCTCCAGGGTGACCCCTAAGGGGACCCGGGTCTTCAAGGTATTCTGCACAGCTAGACCCAAGCCAGCTAGGAGACAGCTCCTCCTAACCCTTGGGGCCCTATCATACTTCCTCCTTCCACCACTGTCTTCCTCTCCTCTTCCTTCCACCCCACACAGTTCTTTCTTACTGGATTTTAATTCGTTCTGAGGTTCTCCAGCTGCGATTTCCCAGAAAACCTGAACTTATTAAATATCTCTCTTGGCACTGGTTTTGCTACCAAACATCAGACGGCTTACAGGAGACCAAGCAGGGCCACCGGGTGACTTTGAAGATGCAAGCAGCGCTTCACCGTGGGGACAGCGTGACTCTAGGCGGCTTCATCCCTGGCTGTCTATAAGGTCTTGGGTAAGTCTTATCCTCACTGAGCCTCCGCAGTGGCAAAGGGCAGGAGGTTTCAGGAGCGTGATGAGAGACTAAGCCTTTTCTTTCGTTTTGGGGGGTGGTGCCAGTATTAGGGCCTGAGGATGAGAAGTTCAAGGGAATCCCAGTCTGAAATGACCATTTATTTTAACGAATATTTCCAGAGCAATCAGCAGCTGTTGTCTGTTTTTCTTCCTTACAGCTGATGGGGTGCCAAGTATTCGAATCCTCTCCAGTCCTTGCTATGACTCAGGAAAACGAGGTTAAGATCACATCACTCTGCTCAGCCCCACAAAAGGGATTGGAATCCAGGTCTGGTTCAGAGCGGATCTTGGCAGTCTCTCCTAGGATGAGTGACTCTCCTGGGAAAGCTGAATCCCCATGGTTCTTTCCTCACCTTGCTCTGGGAAATTTTTGAAATTTTTATTTTTAAATGAACAGTTTTGGGGATACCTAGACAAGGCCAGAGGTAATTGCCAAGGAGAGACTTGTGACAAATTACGGGAGAGTCCTGGATGGGGGTAAGGGAGGGAGTTGGGGAAGGGGGAGGTGTCAGGTGTCAGGCCCAAGGTAGAAAATATAATTTCAGATTTGTCCTCATTAATCTGTCCATCCACTCCTCAGTCTGTCTGTCCTGTGAGACCTATTAACCTTCAGTCCTGGAAGTGAGTAAAAGTGAGGTGGGGGAGGCTGGCCAGCCCACAAGAGGATTCCCCTCCTCTTTACCAGCCCCTCTCCAGGGGTGCTTCTCAGAGGTCTGGTCCCCTAGCTCCAGAGGTGGTGTGAACACCCAGGAGCCCGGGACCTTCTAAGCAGGCTGGGAGGGGCTGGAGTCAGGCTCCCCGGTGATGGGATCCTGAGCCCCAGATGCAGGGTGCCCCTGGCAGCCAATGCAAGGCCAC
>PVHP010005374.1:8844-33056 GCA_004024765.1 Zapus hudsonius
GTGTGTGTGTGTGTGTGTGTGTGTGTGTGTGTGTGTGTGTGTGTGTGTGTACAGACCCTCTATGTTTAATTAGCACTGTCTCCAAGGGCAGGGATGGGTAGGGATTGTTTACTAGAGCACCCGGACCCTACCAGTGACTACTGCCACTACATAGAATGCCTCTGGCTCCTGAGCCAGCACTCCTGTGGGAGGACTGGGAGCCGCATGTCCTCCTCCATCGTCAAGGAAGGCGTTTTCATGAGCCCAGGGTTATGTGGGTCTTGGGAAGGTTAGGGGGTTCCTCGCACTCCTTCCCATTCTTTGGCTCTTCCATTCTTTCCAGCCCACTTCCACACTGTTCCTTGAGCCTTGGAGGGGTGATAGGGATGTCTACTTTGTGTTCAGAGCTCCAGCATCCTTTTAGATACATATCTAAAACTTGGAAGCTAGGACCTGCATTTTAAAGGAACATTCAGTGTTTGGCGTTCTAAGCCTGGTTACTTCACTTCGGATAGTATTTTCTACATTCATCCATTTCCTGTGATTTTTGTAATTTAATTTTTCTTAACAGCAGGATAAAACTCATGTATGTACCACATTCATGAGTAGGTGGGGCATCTAGACCGATTCCATTTCCTAGCTATTTCGAACGGAACAGCAATAAACACGGACAAGCAAGTGTCTGCAATAAAGTGTAGAGCCCTTCAGCTATAGTCGGTCATATGTTAGATCTATTTTTAGCTTTTTGAGAAACTCCAGAGTAATTTCCATAGTGTCTGAACCGCACTGCACTTCCACAAACAGTGAATCAGGGTTCTCTTCCCCCACACTCTCAGGAGTATTTGTTGTTAAGTGTTTTCTTAATGCTAGCCTTTCTGACCACAGGGACATGGCATCTCAAAGTAATATAAATTTGCATTTCCCTAGTGGCTCAGGATGTTGAACATTTTCATACATTTATTAACTGTTTACATCTCTTCTCTAGAATTCTTTGATTCCATAGCCCACTCTGGATTCTTGGTTGTCTTGATTTAGTTTATGAGTTCTCTTTATATTCCAGATATTAATCCTCTGTCAGATGTGTAGCTGGCAATGACTTCCTCCCATTCTGGAAGGCTGCCTCTTGACTTGGTTGACAGTGTCCTTTGCTATACAATAGCTGTTAGTTTCATGAGATCCCATCTGTTGATTGGGTGCCTTATTTCTGGGCATCCCTGTCCTATTCCCAAGGTCCTTCCCTATGCGGATATCTAGAATTGTACTCCCTACTTTTCCTCTAGAGGTTTCAAAGTTCCAGGTCTTACACTGAGGCCCTTGGTCATTTGAAGCTGCTTTTGTGCAGGGAGAGAAGGTATGGATCTAGTTTCATTCTCTACAAGTAGATACCCAGTTTTCCCAGCACTCTTGCTGAAGGTGTTGCCTTTCCTCCAATATGTATTTCTGATGTCTTTACAGCTCCATGGACTCATCTCTGGATTCTCTTGTGTGTGGCGGCATGATCCAGAAGCAGCACCTTCACCCACGCTAAGGAAGTGTCCTACCACTGCGTCACACCCAGAGCCTACATGCCAGTGCAGACAGAAACAAGGGAAGGCGAACACTCTGCCCAATCTATACCTATCTCCAGCAACTCATACATCAAGCTAAAAATAAGTTCATTAAATAACCTCAATTACTAAACCAGTATAGTAACCAAGTAGCCCAAAATAAGACAAGTATTTTTTTTTCCTGATCTTGAGAGAAACTCATGAAGATTTCATTCAAGGCTATGTAATCAAGATGCAATGGTAACTAGTCTCTTCGTTTAGGTTCTACCAAGTTGATTCCATTTAACGCAACTGTTTCCAATTCATTTAAAGATCTGATTTCCCAAACACACACAAAATTGGTTGTCTTAATACCACTTCCTGCCCCTGTACCAGTCAGAATTACAAGTTTCTAAGTAAATAACATGTAACCATACATTAGGACGACAAGCGAGAAGGAGGGGACCTAGTCTAATGATTGTCTACAGAAACAGACAACATCTCTGCATTAATAACCAAGTCATTTCATTGGTCAGCAGTTGCCCAATGCTGAAGTCCTTGGTCTTCACGGATAGAGACCTGGTGACTTCCTGATGAAGACCACTGTAACCAATAACTGCAGGCTTATACTCAGCCTGAAAGGAGCCAATAACAACACCTCTGTGAATCTTTGCCTCTTAGTCTTGACCACAAGTGTTATTCTAATTGTAACAGAGTCTTATAGCAGTTTTATAGTTCCCAAGTCTCATGCTAGATAATAAATTTTCTTGGAAATACTGTTAATTATAAAGGGGAAAAAGTTAAATTCATTAAGAAAAGCACAATCTAAATAAAATAAGTAATTATTTTAATTAAGTTAGCTTGGTTAAAGTGGTGTGCTGGTCTTTGGAAGTAGCATTCTGAAAATATATTTAGACAAAACAATGTTCGTGTAACACAGTTCAGGACCACAACAAGATGCTGGGAAAATTAAGTATTAAGAATGTCTATAGGAAAAAAAAATGTCTATGGAAGTAATTTTCAAGTCATGTTTTAAAAATAGTCTGCACATGAGTCAAGTACTTGTATAACCAGGCTGTGTTTTGTTCAGTATTGCTCTGTTTAAAATACCATACTTGCCCAAAAACTAAATGAAGTACTGTGTACATGCATACCTCGCTGTGGTGACTTCTACAATGATAGCCTATTCCCACAACATTGGATTTGTGTAGAGGAACTGTAATTTCTATAGCCCACTGACTAGAGCAAAATGGGAGCACCCAGTTTTCAGCACCACTATGTTATGTAAACTGTGACATGGTGATCACCTTTCCTTGGGTCTCATAGAACTCCTAACTGAGATTGCTAGGGTGTATTTCAGTATTTCAGATTTACCTATGACCAGAAGAGAAAGATGGGGATGCAGAAGGCAAGAGAAGAGTGGAAAGATATCACGGAGACAAACTTTTTTTTAATAAACACCATAAAAACACGAGGAGTTCAGTTAGAGACTTGAGTGCCAATTTCCCAAAGAAAATGTGCTACTTTCATTACGGATCCAAAACCCAAACTTGAAAATGAGTTACAGCCTTTAGCTATTACTGTAACACTGCCTGCATGCTGATATGTATTTCCTTGGGTTTTAAGTGGGTCACTGGGAAAAGCAATTCAGTGACGATTTCTGTATGCCCAATGACATCTTTAAGAAGGGAACAATTCTTCCCACTTTAAACAAGCCCGACATGGGCTCATCAACTTTCAGACAGAGAGTTCTGAACACAGTAGATACTAAAATAAACCATTTCATCGCTTCTCACATCACTTGAGTGAGTGAGGCTGGGGATCTGTGGCTTCCGACCAAAGTGCTACCCATCAGACACTTAAATGCACCTACCTAAGACAGCAATTTTCAATACAAGCACAAGATGGGGACAGAACTGTCTCTAAGACAGGGTTTTCGTTGTTTAAATGTACTGTGTTTTTAAGAGTGCATCCTAATGGTACAAAAGAAGGGGCTGCGTTATGACAGTGACGCACACATGTCACATACTTTGATCAATTCATCTCCTTCTTGCTCTTCCTCATCCATGTTCCTCTGATTCCTGTCCTCGTCCCTAACGGTCCACACTCTACATTCCAGCTGCCTTTTCCCTGCCTAGATGCCATATAGAGAAAACAATCAGTCAGCATATTTCTGAACCTGCCTGTTTTGACTTATCATGATTGCCAGGTTCTTTTTTTTTATTGTCCATAATGAGTTACATTGTTTAGTGGGCCAACCATGAGTTGTTATCCCCAATTCCCCGTTGCCCCCCTTCCCCATCCCCAGTCAGCTGGATATCCTCCTCTGTGGGTCATCTGTATCAGTCTTTGTGGTAGGGGACCATGGATAGCCTAGTAGGTTCTTTTTCTTGAAAAAGAAATTATTTGCTCTTCTTTATGGCTGAATAATACTCTACAATACTGAATAATACTCTGTATACTTGTATTCATCGGTGGATGGCACCTAGTCTGGTCCTGTAACTTGACTATTGAGTAGTGCCATAGTAAAAGCATGTAAGTAGCTAGCTCTCTCTATGGCATGATCGCTTTAATTCCTAGGACAGGGATTTGGTGACACAAGAGGATGTTGTCCAGGAAGATATCAGTTCACATTTAGAAATACTTTTCATTAATAAAACTTTTGCATTTAACACCCACAGTTTTATATTGAGTGTATCCAGTTAATTTGACACTATCAAAAGTACTCATTCATTTAGATACTGTGGGGACATAATATCATTTCAAACACTTATTGATTATAAAAAAGGTAACATTCTCTTAACACACAACAGGCTTATGTTTTCAAGGAAATAATTTTCACTTTAGGACCTATAAAACTTCCTAGATTATAGTTTATTAAATCACTGTTTTTTTCATGTTGCCATATTCTTTTAAATATCATATATTTATTACTACATTATAGGCCTCATTAAAATCCATAGTAATAACTAACTTCCTCTTCTGTGTGTCACTGATATTATTCATTGCTTTTTGTAGCCATTAATACATACTGTTGGTGATAAAAATTTTTAAAGCCAGATAAAAGTTACCTCTCAAAAGACTCAATTTAGTTGTAACATCTTTCTTGTCCTTCTCAGTAATAAATACAATCTTGCTCCTTTATGCAGTTTAATATTAGCAAGCCAATCTTAGGTTGTGCTAAAACTAAATTAAAAGATATTCCGGTGGCCAGGTATGGTAGCCCTTGCCTTTAGTTCCAGTTCTTTGAGGTCATAGTGATGCAAGATTTTGGGGTTCAGGAGGGGTTCCCTAATTTCATGAACATCAATTTTGGGTCCTGTCCTATTTTTTGACAAAAAATGAAAAAACATAATTCAAGAAGAATTATGAATTATTGAGTTTATTTAGGGAGAAATCACAATTGTGGGGTTTATTTAAGGGAAGTTTAGATCTAGGAAAAAGGTCTAAAGCAGTCACAAACACGTGGAAGGTAAGAGACACACACTTGTGTGGAAAACACAGCATAGTCTGTGAGATCCATTTAAAAGAAATTGAGGGTTTTAGGGAAAAAAAAACCTGAAATGGAGCCACAGCAGGTGGAATTGAGAACCTAGGTGCTTATATGGCGACATTTAGAAGGAACATACCTGAGCTTCTCCATGAAGAAAGTTCAGAGGGCAAATGGTGGGAGCTTAAGAGAGCAGGGGGGAAATATCAAAGCAGAGACCAAGAAATTCAAATGAGAAATGAGTAGTAAAGAGAATTCCACCCATGGTCACCCCGAGTTTAGAGTTACACAGGGAGTAGGCCCAGGGTTTAGAGAAAGCAGCCATGTGGGAGCCCTAGAGTGTAAGGGATACACACACACACACACACACACACACACACACACACACACACACACACACACACACAGTAGACTCAGAGTCCAGAGGAAAATCTTACATGTAATCAAAGTGAGAATTACCCCCAGAGTATGAAGCAGAGGCAAGCAGAAAATACCCAGGCCAAGAGACAGTGCTCTGCTCTCCCCCACCACCTAGACAGGAGGGGCGAGGGGGGGGAGACCCAGACTCACATGTATCCCTGTGACTACAGAGCAAGGAGAGGTAGAGAGAGGGAGAGAAACAGGGCTAAAAACAGCCTTTATAGTCCCTTAAATATGTATTCTTTCATCACATTCAGGTGTGTAAAGGGAAGACTTGATTGGTTTGTAGATTTAAAGTGCAGGCTCCACGACCAGCCCGCCAAGTAGTGAAGGGCAGTCCATCCAGGTAGAGTGTAGACCACAGGCGGCAGAGGACACTGTAGCTATTGTAGATGAATCAAGATCAGACATGAGTTCCATTCCAGCCAAGAGTTCCAGTCCTGCCAAGGCAGAGTGGCACCTTCTGGTTCTCTTTGAAGTTTGTCCCTAACTGACACTGTCTAAAAGAAGCAAGCTTTCTCCTGAGTCTCCCGAGACAGGACATGAGCAGATCAAGTGCACATGAAATCACTTGAAGAAATGATAGCTGCTCAGAAGAAAGTAAGTTTCCTCAGAGGAGGAAATCTCCACCATGCTTTACACAGACTGTAAGGCACATGTAATCCCAGAATGATATACCATGATACAAGAGATGCTTGGGTGAGCTGAGGAGTTAGCTCGGTGAGTCAAGGATGAGGAGGAACTGAGTTCAGTGCCCAGCACTCCTGGAAAGCAGGGAGAGGCAGTGTGCAGAACTGGGGAGGCCAAGACAGAAGGATTGCCAGGCCTGGCTGAAAAAGCAGCACACAGTCGCTTTCAGTTTGCTATCATTAGAAGTCTAGAGACTCCAAACAACAGTCCTGTGCCGCCCTGCAAATAAGCACACAGTCAAGACTTTCAGTCTACTGTCATTCAGGTGCTGGGAACGAAGAACTCTCTGGGAGGAACAGTTCATGACTGGTTGAAAATAGATGCAGGAGGCATTTATTTTCCATTCTAAAGTTTGGAGGGTGGTCAATAACGTGCTTGAGTTAGGTACTGAAAGAGATGAGGGATTTCAGAAGCATGTTCTTGGGAGGCACATCTCTGAGGTCCTGCATGGCTTGTTATGCTGCTCACCAAGGACACTGAGTTTCAAATGACAGTATCTTGCTCTTTCATTGCTCCTCTTGATCCAGTCGTTGTGTCTGAAATCTAAGCCTAGTGCTTGAATGAGGGAAACAACCTCACATTGCATGCAGAGGGGTGAAATCATTCCACATCAGTGAGCTGGGGCAACTTCATACTTGGCATCCCAGGAGTGAGAAGGCCTGAGAAATACTAAATAGTATTTTCTCCTCTACCATTTTCTGAATTTCCTTCCTTCCCTCTTTCCCTCCTCCTCTTTCTTCTTCCTTCCTTTCCCATGATGCGTCCAAATTAACTGATTAACCCATTCAACTCTGGGTGAAGCGATTACTTCAGTTCCCATAGCAGAAAGGTCAGCACAGACTTCACACCGCACTCTCCGATCTTCTCCCTTGGAGCCAACCTTCAACACAATTCTCTGCACTGCTAGGCTTCCAACAGCCATAGTGCCCACTTGCTGCACACGTGCAGGAAGAGCTATAGCACCCTGGGAGCCCCAGGGGTGCACCAGCTTTCTGTGGTTGCCTTCACACCTTTTCAAATAATTTTGGAGCAGTCAATCTGACTGGCTCCTCCTGTATCTCATCTTCAACATGTATGTTTTAATGTCTGGCTTGAGCTAGAAGTCAAAGGAAGGAAAGGAAGTCAAGGCAGCTGTTATAAATGGGAAATTAGGAGATTAACACCCTGAAGATTGTCACTTCATGCATAAAGATTTTTAAAAGAATTTTAATTTAGTTTATGATTAACACCTAAAACAACAGAGAACAGGAGGTAGTACTCATGTCAAATTAGATTTACAAAAAAAAGAAGAAAAAAAAAAACATGAGGTGCTGGGTTTGATCTGTAGAATAACACACTGCCAAAAAAAAAAAAAGAGCAACAGAAGGAAGGAAGGAAGGAAGGGGAGGGAGGAAAGAAGGAAGAAATGGACAAGAGGAAGAAAGGAAGGAAAGAGGAAGGAAGGGAGAAGAGAGAGGGAGGAAGAGGGCCAGGTAGGGAAAGGGGAGGAAGAGACGGAGGGAGGGAGGGAGGAAGGGAAGAAGGGAGGAAGGAAAGAAAGAAAGGGAGAAAGGGAAGGAGGAGGGGAGAAGGGAGGGAAAGAGCCAGCACATACCTGACTACTACCCACAGCCATTTCCTTGTCATTAAAATGTGGCTGTTTGTTTTATCATTTTCCGTTATGGTCTGAATGCCTGTGTGCCCCTCACGTTCACGCTGAAATCCTAACCTCTAAGGTGATGGGATGAAGTTAGAGCTTCGGAGAGAGAGGAGGGGCGTTTCTTCTAAGACACCATAGAGACCCTTCACCTTCCCACCACCTGAGGGCACTGTTTAGGAACAAGTAAAAGGCTTTCAACAACACATGGAATCTCTTGGTCTTGATTGAGTCTCCAGGCTTCAGAAGTGTTGTTTGAAGTCATTTCATCAATGGAAAGGACTGAGAAACTCCCTTGACACTGACATGTTACTGTGGGTTTCCAGCAGTTTGGATATCCAGAGGCAGACAGCACAGCCACAGGAACACCTTAGGAGCCCCGGCTTCCTCTGCCTCCAGCACAGGTGAAGTAGTTGGCCATGACATATGGACACGATTCCCTGCGGAGAAGGGAGCCCCGCTCTTCCAGGACACCTGTCCAAAAAGCTGAAAACAAGGTAGCCCTCAAAAAGGAGATGTTCTGTCCTTCTGCACAGGGAGCGATCTATCCAAATCAGCTAAGTTAACAGTGACTTCAAACGCTGTTGAGTCCCAAGAGCAGAGCTCATGCCAGCTCTCCAGTGAAGGCACTTCTGGCTCAGAGGAGGTGCTAACCACCAGGGACCACCACCAGCACACACACAAAAAGCAACAAGCAAGAACCAGCAGCAAGTAGCAGGGAACTAGGCAGAGCTCAAAACCATCTATATATGTTAAGACTGGAATTCAGATCAACCCCAAACACACCTTAATGGTGAACCCCAGGATCCACCCCCAGTGACACCTCCTCCAGCCTGGCGCTGGAGACCCAAGTTACCAGCTGAGGCCTGGGGGACATATATTCAACCACCACGCCCTCCTAAGGGAGAAACTGGACTGGTGACAATGGGGAAGATCACAGAGTTGAGTCAGAGATGTGAGCCCGAACTCAATTTTGTCCCTTCGGCTGAGCAGATTCAGGGCAGAATCTACAGCTCTTCTGGATCGACCAACTGAAGTTGGTCAATCCAGTATTTACACTTCAGAGGTGTGACAAGTTACAAACTGCGGTGAAGTACAAGGAAAGAAACTTTACTGAAGTTTATTAGATTACATGATAAGAAAATGGCTTTTGTAAGTGTTACGCTACACACCTATGTGCTGTATTACTGGAGCATGCTCCGGGTTGAGGAGCACACATGCATTTCACATGTTGCAGAAATGTCTCACCACAATGCCATCTCCCAGATGGACTGGTGTTTCTGCAAGCGAAATGAATAGCTCTGGATCACAGACAGAATTCTCCTGCCACAGATATATACACCGTACTTTTATTTATGTTTGGATACTCTGCTCATGTCCAAAGCCTGTGTGTCTCCTGACTTTTTGCCAGTCTTCCCTTGGAGATCCATGACTGTCGCCTAGCACCAGTGACTTGGATTGGCCGGCCCACTGCAGGCTCTGGCTGACCTCCACGTGGTGCTGCTCTACCATGGGCTTCATTTGCAGGCTGTGTCTCGTACCAGCAGAGTGTGAGTATATCCTCCCCAACAATGGTACTGGGATGGCTCCAGCCCCATGGCAGCCTACAGAGAGGGACATGAGCTGGGTAGCAGGATAAACGCTGAAGCTTTCTGGCATTCTGTGCAGCCGAGTTAGCAAGCATGGCTATCTGTCCTTGCCAGCCAGCACTGCTGTGACCATGATGGCTACTACACTGACTGGGTTTGTCATATACAGTATGCATATACAGTACTGAATACAATGTATGATCCGAGCACTGTTCCAAAGACAGCACACATCTCAATCAACTTTGTATCAGTTCCCTGCAGAACACCAAAGCTCAAAGAAATACAGTCACTTGCTCAAGATTACAGAGCTGTGAATTCCAAATATCATGTGTCTTTGTCTCCCAAGCAGAATCTACACTTATACTGATATGGATGATGGAGAGATATATAATTGATAGATGAACAGATGGAAGAAAGGAAAGATAGATGATAGATATAGATTAGATAGATAGATGATAGATGGATAGACACAGGACATGAAAGCAGAAAGTGGAATAAACAAGTATAAGAAGATGCCCAAGAGGAGGGGGAGGGGAGCAGAAGAGGGTTACTGAACATATGTTGTGTGAAAGCAGGAGGAGAAACTGTCTGCAAGGAGGAAAGGGAACCAACAAGAGAAGGAAAGGGTAGTGGGGGAGGCAAGTAAAAGATATAATGATATATATATATATATATGAAAATATCACAATGAAACCCATTCCTTTGTACGTTCATTTAAAATAAACAATTTTTTAAAATCCGCGTATAAGTCAGTAATAGCAAACACAACAAAACCTGCTCTGAGCCACACCATCAAGGAGGTCTCAAGTTGTCCAGAGGGTAGACCACCGCTATCTACATGACCAAATGTTAAGAGTTAGTACAGCTGATCACCTTACAAAAGAAAGCCACTCCATTAGTGTTCACCCACTACTTCTACTATGCCCATAAAAGGATGCATAACTGTAAAAGACAATTGCTGGGGAACAGAAGCTATAGCAAGTTTCTGGAGTCCAAGGGAAAGCTACTGCACTGCCTGCTCCGTTGCAGTTTCTGCAGACACAGGAGTTTGCAGCACAGGACACCAAGAACCAGGACACTGGCCCAGAACCACATTTCATAGTCCACATCTGGTTTTATTTGCTTATCTTTTTTATTCAGCTATATAAACTTGGAAAAGTTACCTAATCTCAGGAAACCTGTTTATTTCCCTGTAAAACCCAGAGAATAACAGTCTGTATTCTCAGGCCATCTGCATGAAGACTTTGCACAGTGCCTGGCAACAAAGCAAACGGCTGATGAAGGTGACCTACTACTGTAGGGCTGATCCCTCAAGCCTGTCATCTTCCTCTAACAACACAGCATTGCTATGACCTGAAGTGAAAAACCCTTCCAGTAATCCCATAATTCTGAAGTTGTTTCCAGTGTCAGTAGAAAACCCTAAGGATCTTGAGTGAGTGGCCCTCGATCCATGTTTTCTGTAACCTCCATCCCAGCCAGGATAGGCTGTGAATGCTCTCTTGCTGCCAGGACAAAGGCTCATGACTAAAGGTTGACAGCCCCCAGTATCACTATTAAGTAATGTCAGCATAAATCTGCTCTGGCCATGCAGCCTGCCATGACAGACGGCCACTGAGCAGGAGGATCTATGCCCTTGGGTTTGGGACACCTGAGGTGGCCTCACCAAAGCAGAACACACTGTGATTTTGAACCCAGTATCTCCATTAGTAAAATAACAAATTTATAAAAGCGCATTTGTCATAAGCCTTTGAGTTTAACTTGCAAATCTTGGTATCCTACTTGTAAGTGTAAATTTTTAATTCATTTCAAGTGGGCCTTTGATTAAGGTTCATATAACTCAAGGCAGACATACTAAACTCCCTCCAGCTATCAGTACCATGGGCAAATTTAATTTTTCTTAAACATTTTACATAGCATTTATAAGTTTAGCATATCAATTTTCTTTTTAGTTCTTCAACTATCTGAGGGTGTGACAAATGAAACCTTCTCAAGTACTAAATTGGACCAGCAATTCCCTATCAAATAGATAAGATTCAGTGAACTTTGAAAACATCTCAATACTATTTATAATCGTTATCAAAAACTTAGCTTTCAACATGAAAATTGGAAATGAAATGACAATTAGTCAACAGAACACAGAAAGAAGAATCCAGGTCTGCTTGGTTATCACTTTAATATGGTAAATGCTTATACAGTGCAAACACAGAACTAAAAAGTCAATCATTGATAAAGATTAATCCTATAGGTTTTATCATTTATTTATAAAATTCTAGACTTTTCTAGGAATAAGGCTATGAGTATTTTTTGGCATAACCCTGATATATTAGAACTATTTTTAACAGTTGTCAAGATAAACATGAATCTATATACAGAGTGATCCTGGGTTCACCATGACCTGTACCCGCTTAATCCACCAATGCTGAGCAGACATGAGTCAGTTACTGCTCTGAAAGGTGCAAATGCCACACTCTGTAGGTTTTTAGGAACTTTAAGTTATGGCTTAACTTTAATGCCATGCCACAGGATCCTGTATGTTCATTTATAATTTTTCAGGTTTCTGTAATTTGGTCATTTGATTTAAGGACATGAAATTTATCAGCCTAAGGGTACCTCAGCAAATTCAGTGGAAGACTCCCTTACCAACTTCTGTACTGTTCAACTGAATTCAGAGTTACTTTCCTTTCCTTCTTGCCCAGCAGCTATAGGACTAGTTAAATGAGGTTCAGCAGGTGAGGGACCAACACTGTTCAAAGGTCATTAGAAAACTTTAACTAAGAGAGAGGATTACATCTCTGTGTCCATAATTATCAAGAACCCTCAGCATATGCCTTCCATTTCAGGATCCAATCAGCTGACACTGGCCATAAATAAGTCAAAGCTCCACATCTAGGTTGTAATCAAATATTGTGTGTCCCTGGAGCCTGGTATTCACAGAGGTCCTAAAACCAGTGCTCTAAGGAACAAGAAAGAACAAGTGCAGGTAGAGTAGAATGGATACGTCCGTTTGATGGTCACGTACATACATGTGAGCGTCTGTACTTGTATGGGTTCAGTCCCTCTGAACTGCTCAGCAAATTACCAGGACGGAGCCTCGTCATCAGTTAGGGAGTGTCTCTAAAGAGCAATGACTCTGCCGTGAGGAAATGACAGAAACAACCCAATAACCAGATTCGTTCTTCAAATACCCTCTCTACAAAAGAGGGAGGGGGATTATTAAAGGAATGAGTGATACTAGGGTTGCCAGAAAAAAGAGAAAGTTGAAATTAAGACATCTTGTGCCAGAAATTTAAAAAGTTTTCAAAGAACAGTGGAGCCATTCAAAAACTTAGGAAAGGGAGGCAGTTTGCAGAATGAAATAAGAGTGTCACACGGAGGCTTGCTCAGAAACATAAAACAGAAGAAAAGGCTCTTCTTTATAGGAGAACACCAACAAATATATTTAGAAAAAATGACGGTGCTGAGAATTGCCAATTGATAACCATGTGAAAGGTAAATAATTTAGGCAAGAGTTATTCACAATCATACAGCAACAACAGGAGATGGAAGAAACTCAGAGTGGTGCCCAGGAATGTGGGGAGCATGAGACAATATCAACTGTAAAGAAGACACAGCCTTGAATCACCCTTTAACCTTTCTCAGTTCTATCCACCAAAACAAAGGGCCCAAAAGTTTGGTCAAGGAGTCTCCCATCTGAAAGGTGGAAGATATTTGCTAGCTTCTCTTTTACTGGAGGATGAATGAATAGGAAGATTCTCTCCTATTTTCAAGTCTATAGCTTTCTAACCTCAATAATCTAATGGTCAAGTGGAACCTTAAAGGCTGTTTGTGTGTGTGTGTGTGTGTGTGCAGGTATGTAGCTATACATGCATATATGAGCACATGTGCAAGTTTGTGCACAGGCATGTGAGGCAAGAGGACAACCTCACATGTAGTATCTTAGACTCTGTCCACCTTTTTTGAGATGGGGTCTCTCATTGCCCTGGTACTTACCATGCATGTAGGCTCGGTTGGCTGGCCAGAGAGACCCAGGAATGTGCCTGTCTGCACCTCTCCTCCCACAATGCTGCAATTACAAGCATAGGCCTCCACATCTGACTTTGTTTACTACATAGGCCCTCATGCTTGCAAGGCTGAGCTATCTCCCTCGCCCATAAGAGCTTTTTATACAAGTTGTACACCATTTAAACAGAGTTCTTAGTGTAGCTTCATGATGAATATGATAGTTGCTGGGGTTTCTAATGAAGACAATATTCAGGAACTAATGCTTTGCCTTCATATTTTTAAATTTATATTCCAAAAAGGTTTATGAAGTTCCTCCCATATCCTGTTCACTAAGATGAATGAAATTTCTCACAAGTTCAAAAAAGCAAAACAAAAAACTAACACATTCCAAAAAAAGGTATAAAGGTTGTGAAATTGTTTGTTGTCATTACACCAAATGAATTTCCAGATCCATGATATATTTTTAATTTACTGTGGCCTATTTTAAAGTTATAAATCACATTGTGAGGCCCTAAACACATGCTTTCTGTGGGTTTCATTTAAATATACATAGCCGAGTATGGCACATCACTTCAGTGGTCTCCAGGTGTTGCAGTCATCATTCTAGTTGCTGCGCAGAAGAACCCAAGCAAAGGCGGCTTGTTGAGGAATGGGTTTATTTGGCTTACGGACTCGAGGGGAGACTCCATCCTGGCAGGGGAAACGATGGCATGAGCAGAGGGCTGGACATCACCTCTGCCACAGCACTGCAAGCAGCGGCAGGAAGGTGTGCCAAACACTGGCAAGGGGGAGCTGGCTTAGAACCCCATAAGCCCGCCCCAACAACACAGCTTCATAGAGGTTGTAAAACCCAAACTGCCATCAGCTGAGGATCGATCTATCAGAACACATTCATTTGTTTGTGGGGGACACCTGGATCAAACCATGACACCAGGGTTCATGGTTGAGCAGGCTCATAAGTGCCCACAGTGACTCTTAATAATTGGCAAATCCAAAAGTAATGAATCAAGAATTAAGAATTAGGATTCAGAGTTCCACAATATTTCTGATGCACGGCCCAGGGTGGCAACCTCCGACATGAATAGCTCCGTCATGGTCTCTACAAGTGACCTCAGCACCTCAGCACTTCAATACCAGCTTCAAAATGAAAACCAGTCTCTGTACCATGAAACTCGTAAGAATGTTGATGGCCCCATTTGACTGAACTGCTCCCTCCAGCTCAGGTTTGTGGACAGCTAGGAACTCAAATACTTGCTGTGGTATCCATTCATAATGTTCTTCCTGCCCAAACGCATCCCCTTGACCTCTGTTTATCCCGGCTTATCTCCTATGTGAGTTGATAGTTACTTGTTATTATTATGTGCAATTGCATCATGCCAGTGTGAGGACACCCCACAAGCTGTTAGCTATATTAACTTAATAATAGATTTCAGGGTGTGATTTCCAATTAATTCCATTTTCCATATGCACTTGCAGCTCCATGGGATGCCAAAATTATAGGGTAGCCATATGGTGCCTCATAAGTAACAATTAAAACTAATTTTCTATTCTTTGACACACACACATACACACAAATCATACGGTTTAAATGCCACAGAGAAAATTAAAACTTCAACAGCATCTGCAGCTCTCTTTGGCAAGAAGATGCCCCACTTTCCACATCATTGTATTAGTATTTGGGGTCCTGGCTAGAGCAGTTTGAAGGAAGTGCCGGGCCTTCTGACTTGTCTCAGGGAGTTGAGCTTAAAAGGTTTGCTTTCTTTAGAAACAGGCCTTTTCTTACGGCTCCATTTCCACAAGCAGGTCTGGCACTGAGGCCCTCTACCCGAGCCAAGGAGAAAACCCGGCAAGGTCCTTTGCAGGCAGGCCAGACATACTATTGAACAACAGCCGTGATTGCTCTGGGCTGGGGAAAGAGCCGCTCCCTCTGGAAATGGGCTGGTGTGGAAGTGGATGGATAAACCTTCACACTGAACAGAGGGTATGATTTTGTCAGTTCCCAAGGGTCCAATTCAGGCAGCTCCATCGCCAGGGAGCTTGAAGAACAAAACAACTCAAGACCTTGTTCAGGATAAGCACTGTGACAGAAGATGGAGATCTTTGCTGTTCCTGGTGTTTTACAATTGTTAACTCTAAACCTGTCGAGTTCTTATGTGGGAGCAGAGCAGATTTACTCTACAGAATAACATAACTGCTTTGCTGAAACATGACTGAATCTCTTCATTTCATCTTTTATTAGGAATCTCCTCTCCGCTTAATATATGTGGGCTGAAGGGGCAAAGAGAACTCTGAGGAGGCAGAACAAGACAGCAGAGGTCCCTTCGGATTTTGGTATGAATGAGTAAGAAAGCCATCTATATATCTTTCCATTAGGTGCGAAACAAAAAAATTATCAGAGGTAAAACATCCAAAACTTCATTAAGACAAATAAAAGCGGGACATGGTGATGCGCAGCTGTAATCCTAGTACTCAGGAGAGTAAAACTGCCGTGAGCTCAAAGTCAGACTGGATTACCTAGCAAGTACTAGGCCAGAAAAAGGATACACAAAAGACCTTGTCACAAAAAAAGGAGAAAGAACAAAAAGAAATGCAGATAATGGCATGGATTATTTTTATGGTAGTGAAACTACCGTAGATGATACGATTATGGTGGATAAATAACATTATGTAGTTATCCAGGCTCTCAGTATGTACAGCAGAAAGACTAACCCCAATGGAAACTGTATGATCTCATGTGTCAGTGTAGGTTAACCAGTTGCCACAAAGGTACCACACTGGTGGGGGCACTGATAATAGAAAGTTATCCTATGAAGGCAGAGGGTATATGGTAACACTGCGTCTTTCTTTCAGTGTTGCTATGAAAATATCACTGCAATCTAAAAAAAACTAAGTCCTATATACAATGGCCTCAAGATCCCAAAACATAGCCAGACATGGTGGTGCGCACTTGGAAGCTTTGAACTCAGAATGCACAAGTTCAAGGTCAGCCTAGAGCATACAGAGAGTTCAAGGTTAGCCTAGGTTACAAAGAAAGACACTGTCTCAAAGAAAAGAAAATAAAAAGGGAAGGTGAAAGGGGGAGAGGGGAGGAGGAGAGGTAAGGAAGGCCAAAGATCACCAGAAACCATCAAAATCTTGGCAAGGGCATGCGGGGATTTGCCTCTTGGTCCTCAGAAGGACCAACCCTACAATTGTGATCATTGACATTTAGCCTCCAGAATCAAGAAACAAATGTGACTGTTGAAGCCACTTGATTGGAAATACTTTGTGACGTGAGCCTGTGTTAATCATACACACAGAACAGAGACCTGGACTTAAGGCCTGACTCCACCATCCACTATGTGACCCCAGGCAGGGACACTCTAAGCTGAGTTCTCTTCCCAAGAAACAGGCCAACACAAGTCCCATCCTTGGCACATAAGGTTAAATAAAATGCAGCACAGAGAACGCCGTGCACAAGATTCAGCATGCAGCAAAGCGTATGATGCCTGCTGGACTCTTCTTACTTCTTAGCACACCACAGCCCCAGAGGGCAAACTCAGCCTTTGAGGTTGTGTGAGCACCTCAGGCGATACTACCACCCACTGGAATCAGACCAGTGACTCCCAAGTACAAGGTCCTCACACTGGTCCTCTGCTGCATGGCATCTTCCTCTTCCTCACATTACTAAGCAGCCACACGTGGAAGTTTCTGCCCCTTGGACATATCATGGATGGTAAGGATCAAAACTACAGACAAGTTTCCTCCCAGCCTTGTTTCCTTCTCTTCTCCCTCAGGAAACCTCAGAAAGTGAGTCTAAAAACAGCCTTACAGATGCAAGCTCAGCGTGTTAATATTAACACAGGTGCGTGTACTGTGTGCTTTGCTTGTCTGGAAGGTGAGACTTCTGACCCTGGCGGGTTGATAGCTAACGTTTTCTTCTGAGCAACACGTTTTAGGTCTTTGGATGTTATATTTGGTTCCCAAAAGCTGTCATCATCATGTTTCAGTGACTCCTACAAACTTCACTGAGCAAAACTACTTAATAAGCACTGTGCCTCTCATCTATCTAAAACAACGTGGCAGTTTGGATATGGACTGTCCCCCAGAGGCGCATATGCTGAAGGCCTGGCCCTCAGCTGATGGTGCTGCTGACAGGTGGGTGACTGGATCATGAAGGTGCTAGCTTCATCAGCGCATTAGCCCATCTTTGAATTAGGAACAGGGTCGTGTTGGAGTCAATGGGCCACAGATTGGGGGAGGAGCGTGCCTCTGAGGATGTGTATTAATCAGTCATGACCTGATCTGATCAGCCCATCCCTCTCCCCATATGCTCTATGCTCCTTCCTCGGCACAGGCACAGGCACAGACAGTGGGATCCATCACCATGGACAGAAGCCTCTGACACCATCAGCTAAAATAAATCCTTCTTCCCTTAAGATTTTGCCTCAGGTATGTTTCCATGGCAACAAAGGGTTAATGACCAATAAACACTACAAATAACTACCCCATGCTTCTGAACACCAATGATGAGGACACAATGCTAAATCTTTGGCTTTCTTGCATTACTTTACAATTCAATGTCACCGATACACGTCATATCAGGCAAAGTAAGTAAGTCTGGCAAAAGAACAACACAAAACTTACCAGCTGTGGCATCCTACCGGCTCTGCTAAATAACCACACAAACAAAAATGAGACGAAGCGTGAGTGTATCTTCATAATCCAGCAAAACTGAGTATTTGAAAACAACAAATATTTGCTCAAACATACGTTCCATAACATTTCGTCATCTTTTACCAATCCTCCCCTCTGTTTCTTTCCTCGCCTCTCCGTTCTCATGCCCTTCAGGGGATGACTTTCCAGTGGTGCTTGCTCCAAGTTCAAGCACAACCAAGCAGCTCCGAGGAGTGTGTAGCCCCAGTCTTTACCAGCCAGCTGAAATCCAGGCAAGTTCACACATGAGGCACGTGTGTGAAGAAAGGGCTCACACACAGAAGGCGGTTGTGCCCTTGTGCCCTCTTGCTACACAGCTGTCCAATGTTTCTCCACATGGTCTTTAAACCCACCCTAGGGAGCTCACTTCTCTCAATTTAGACATTATTTGGCAAAACATCCCTGTATTTTATGTAAGAAGGAAAGAAGCCAGCACCATAGTGAACAGTCACAAGCATGGCAAGCGGCATACATTTCTCAACACCAATTTCCTAGTCAGCAAGGAGCCCACATCTGCCACCTGGTAAGGATGTTGCAGAATTAAAATGACTTGTTTTCCTCTGTTGATGTGACTTCTACTTTAAGTGCCATTAGCATTTTCCTTCTTAAGGTAAAGGGTTGAGCAAATGTGCATGAATTCACTGTATATGGGTAATTTATTTTAATAGTATAATTTCTAAAATGTATAATGATATAAAGTACTTTAAGCTAACAAAGTGTGTGTTTAATGTAACAAGCATATAATTACTAGTGTTCAATTGGGTTTATTAAAATTTATTGTGATAATTATAATTTAAGATATATAATGAATTACGTTAAATGTATTTAAATTTTTTTCGCAATATTACAAAAATAATCAGTGGAAAAGCTTGGCTTTTCCGGCCAGGGTGAACACTCACTGCTTTAGGGAACGGTGTCAGCAGCTGAGGACAGGGAGAGGCAGAGAGAGTGACACCCTATGAACCAAGCCACTGACGAGGAGCAAGACGTCCACCCAGAAAGTGCTCCACTGTTGGTCTCTCCTCACCCTCAGCCACCAGAGGATGATCCTGCCCCGAGCTCTAACCAGACCTGCGTTGAATGGAGACAACTAGGATGTTTATGTGAATACTGAACATCCAGCCATAAGCCAGCACTATGCTCTGTATGGAAAGGATGAAGATGTTCACATACAGCATGGAACCACCATCCGCTGGCCAGCCTCCTCGAAGCTCAGAAGTGGCCAGTCTGTGAACTATAAGTAGAAGCGAGGAGAGGAAAGTCCCTGAGGGTCTCCCTGGCTAAGTTAGCACCCATGAAGGAATAAAAGCAGAAGAATGAAAAAAGAAAGACGTCACGATGGTTATAGTTCTTCCTTCTAGAAAAATCAAACCTACCGGTGCAAGTGAAGTTTGAATTGAACCATCTAACATTCATAGTGGGGGTTTTTCCCCTTGCCACGTGGTCCCCAGAGTGCTGGCTCTCATGGAACATACATGGTGGACCTGGCCCTCCTTCAAAGAGGGCTTGCTCATTCTGGGGTGTTTCTCAGGCTGGTGGCATTCCACTCTACGGTTCATATGTATCTTGATGGGGATCTTCAGCATCTACAACACAAACCCTATCTCTGGAGACAGAGAATAGTCTACTGAGTATACTGGTCATACCTTGAAAGCAATTGGAAAACCTTACAGTAGGAAAATGGTTAAATAAGTTCTAACTCACCCAATGATAGAATTTGGTATGGTCATTAAAATTATATTTGGGAGAATATTAATAAGATAGAAAAAATAATATAACATGTTAATCTAAAAAGAAGAAAACTGTATATAAAGGTCTTACTATTGTGAAACAAACTGATATGAAAATCATTTATGTCATGTGCATTTGTATGCAGAAAAAATATGCTTTGAATTTTACTTTTTTCTTTATGTTTTTCCTCTGGTTTAATTTTTCCCCTATTATGGCCATGTATTATGCATAGAAATTCTGAAAGTAATGTATGCTTTTTTATAAGGAAAAACGTATTTCCCAACAGATTTTATGGTAGATTTTGAAAGTGAGCAATGCCTCTAGTACACTCTACTAATAAGCTATTCTTATTTTTTAAATTCATCTTATTCAATAACAGCGCATATACCAGAAATAAAAATGAACCATTATGTTTCTCTCCACAAAGAATAAGATGAATTTTTAAGGGAGCTAAAAGATATAATTACCTAGGATATTAATTATCAATGGTTACCTTTATAATTAAGGACTTTTTCCCATTTTATGTTTTTGTGCTTCATAAGTGCAATGTTTAATTAACCTTCATAGGTGTGATGTGTTTAATTAACCTTCCTTGGAAAATATCAATGGAATTTAACAAAATACTTTGAAATATAAGGCAATGCTACACTTAAATACAACAGAACTATTTCAGTAATTTTAAAGATAAAAAGAAAATATTAATCTAAAATGCTTTGACAATCTTCCTATGTAAGTTGCTTTGTACTCACACTTACACAGAAGAAAGCTTTAGTATCTTTTAATTTATTTCATTAAGAAAGAGGCTAACATCCAAAGAGAAGCCAAGCCCTCGTGAGAGCACATACCTTGCCCTTTTAGACACCAGCTTTCCCCTTTGATCTTTTCTGCAACAAAGAACCTAACACTGATTTTCCCCAGCTGAGCCAAAGGAGAAGCAGGACAAGGTTTTATTTAACAATTCTTCATTCCCCAGCATAAACTGCCTTCTTTATTTATATACAAAGAAAATCTGTCTTTTTGTTGCTGTGAAGATGTTTTCCAGGACTTCCACTCTGGAAAGTTAATTCACTTTTACTTCACTTCGAACACAGAAAAAGATGATGAAGGCAATCTTATCAGGTGCCTGAGGCCAAGATAGACTTGCTGATCAGCCACTCAGGAACACTGCACAAATTACACCTCACCCAGATGTTCAACAGAAATTAAATCTCAGCCAGATGTTCAACAGAGGCCCATCTTTGGTGACTTTTGTTGTGTGTTCATGAGGGACCACACCAGCAATAAGATAAGTGATATTAAATCAAGAAATTTTTAAGATTTACAAAAAAATTCATTGTTGAACTTCAATGTTCCGAGGATAAGAGTATTGATATTGGGGGGGGGGGCTGGATACAAAACTAGGAGAATCCAAAATAGCCTCTCAGATGTGGCAGAGGGAAGGCCCTGGCTTTGACCAAATAGAGAGACACAGCTACATCTAACCGTGAAGAGAATGCTTCATATAGACCTTAAAGTCTCAATGTAAGCAAAGAATGGAAAAAATAAAGACAAAATAATATGATCCTCTGATCTTACATGTCCCTTGGGTTCCACAGTAACAGAGAAAAACATATATAAGACATATACAAACATATATAAAATAAACACATGTAACATATAAAATAAAAAAAACATAAAATGTTTTCTATCCCAGTCTTAAAGAAAATTTAATCACCTGCTCTTGTGAAGGAAAGCAACAAACACTGCTGAACAAAATTTTGAATTAAGTTCATTCTTATATCTCATTCTTCCTAGAGCATCAAGCTTTTGTGGAGTGAATACTGAAGGCATTAAGAACAAACAGCACTGTATGGGAATAAGATCTTCAGTGGGAACTGAAATCATCATAGTTAAACTAGATTAGGAATCCACTTAGCAAAGATGAGCACACTGATGAACTTGACAGTTTTGACCCCCAAGCCCTTCTTTTTTGGAATCCTGAAATTCTCAAATTTACTGAACCAAGTGCATTAATTCATGATTCATTAATCCAATAATTTCTTATAAAATACAAAACCAACAAAAATCTCAAAATATCCCAAAGGCATACCATATGAAAACTGCTTCGGTCTTAGAACACATCTTCCTAGTACCCATGGGATTGACTTTTTCAGCTTGTTTTTAACAATGTGTGGAAATGCCTGCCTACAAATCTCTAAAATTATGAGAATCCATCCAGCAGCACTCATTGCGTTTCTCTTTCTCATCAGTAGACCTACCCACTAGGCATCTCACTAAGCATCTGGGGAACAGGGCTGCCAACTGAATCCTAGGAGGGCAGCTGCTGCCTCAGTGATCCTAGAGGACCCAGAACCCTGGAAACACAAAGGATTATTCTTGAACCATAAAATTAGTTGAAGGAATTAGCCCTTCAAGGACTCACAACCCCTTCCTTGTTTCTGTGTCATCCCTTTAGAAATGGCGATGTCTGTAGTGTTCCTGTCCCACCTGTGTTGGAAGCAGATAACTTGCCTAGTTTCACAGGCTCACAGTGGACGAAGGAATTCTGCTTCAGGATGAATCATACCTGGAGTCTTTCCATGGCTAACTGAGATGAGACGCATCAAGTTGATGCTGAAATGGGTTGCGATTTTAAGGCTGTTGGAATGGCCGTGAAATGGAGATGGTGCAGAAAGCAAAACGCTATGGAATGGATTGTGTACCCTTTTTTAAATTCATAGATCCAGTTCCCAGTGTCAAGTCCCTCCACTGAAACCATGCTTAGACATAAAGTCTGTAAGCTGAGGCTGACAGGATGTGCCTGTAGCATCAGCCATCTAGTCTAGCAATTCAAGGCCAGCTTGGGCAGCATGTTAAGATACTGGCTCACAGGAAAAGAAAAAGAAAAAAAAGTAGAGATAGAGTCTTTAAAGGAAAAAATAAGTTGAAAGAATATCATTAGTGTGAAGAATAAATTCAATAAAAATGATATGCTCATACCAAAGAGGTACAAATACTGGGAACAGTTGTGTACAAAATTTTAAACAAAATGAAATTTATGTTTCATAGAGTCTTCTATTAGCTCACCTATAATACAACAGCATATAACACATGCACATGGCAGTTCCTTATTTAATGGTAATATCCCAGGGCAGCCAGACTCACAGACTGAGACATGGCAGGAAGGAACCAAATGCAGGCTGGCAGATGGTCACAGGAACAAGATACGCCAGCCACTAGAACTGGTGGTGAGAGGGGACTCTGCAGAGAATTTATGAATTATAAATGTATCTGGGGGCAATCCATAAGGAAGGGAAGGAGGGAGGGAAGAAAGGAGGGGAGAGGAGGACTAGGAGTCCAGGAAGGGCAAGGCACTCCACTGATTGATCTACAGGCTTTCTGTCTTTCTTTCTGGTCTATATCTGCTGTTTCTGGTAGGAGTGGCCTGAAATTCAGTCTGTATTGCCAGGCTTCACCTTACAAGAGACAAGGACATCGACTCGGTCTACAATGTGAAGGCGGAGACAGACTTGGGACCAACTGCACAGCTCATGGAAAGAGAGCATCAGGAGCACCTGACCCTACCTCATGAGAGTTTCACATGAAGCACTTTCTAGAATACCATATTTCCAAAGGCCTACATCGTGATTTCCTAAAATAAGAAATTAGAAATTTTAGTATGGTACAGGGAATAGCAGAATTTATCATTAAAATAAAACTGATAATAAATTATTTCATTCTCAAAAGAAAATTTTCCTTACTCATTAATAGATAATTTACAACTGAGTTTTCAGTAAGTTTCAGGGTCTAAGTTCACAATTTATAAATCATGGCAAAATGAGGTAATTACAAGTTAAAGAGTAGAAGAATTTAGAATGTCAAGTGCATTAATTTAAGTACGGAATAACTTCTTTTCACCTAATATAGTTAATGCCAAGAGCTGGTGAAACTTTGAGACAAAACTTAAAATTGGAATAGACTAACACAGTAATCATAGGTCTAACATGTTGCCCTTCAGAACTACAGGTTGTATTTTCTATCATTAAAGATAAAATAACACTGAGTACAATATAAAAATCGGAGGTGAAAACTGAACACATTTTAATGAGCTTACTGTCACTAAATCACAAACCAAGAGACTTCCAAAAGGGGCTCTCTGGCCTGGTTTCTCTTCCTACCTTGTACAAAAGGCATCATGGGAAGACGCCATGCTGGAATCTTAACTCTCTTCAGTGTAACACCTTATGGATCTCCAATTGGTCAGGGTAGTATTAGAAAAAATATATATATATATTGACAAATTATACCCAAATATATATGTTGACAAATTGACAGGTCAATTCCAGCTTCCATGTGGTCACACTATAGGATGAAGTAGATTTAAAGACTAAAAAAATGAGGTGAATATGGTGACACATGCCTATAGCCTAAGCATTTAGGAGGCTAAAGTAGGAGGATCATAAGCTTGAGGTGAG
>PVHP010005374.1:33156-65836 GCA_004024765.1 Zapus hudsonius
AAAAAAAAAAAAAAAAAAAAAAAAAAAAAAAAAAAAAAAAAAAAAAAAAAAAAAAAAAAAAAAAAAAAAAAAAAAAAAAAAAAAAAAAAAAAAAAAAAAAAAAAAAAAAAAAAAAAAAAAAAAAAAAAAAAAAAAAAAAAAAAAAAAAAAAAAAAAAAAAAAAAAAAAAACCTGAAGTAAAAAACGCAAAGAATGGAGAAGAAAGGAGAAGGAAAATAAACAATAGGGCTGGGATGCAGCTCAGGGGCAAAGTACTTGCCTCACAGGTCCAATGCCCTGAGTTTGATCCCCAGCACTATGAAGGTAATTAATTTCATCCAATAAGCAAAAAAAAAAGAAAAGTACATGTATAGAACAGGTAAGATTAAGCTGCAAAGTAAAATGTTATGATTTAAAGATAAATAAATAGATTACAAGCATTTTAGTCAGAAGTGTCAGTCAGTGCAACTGTATAAACCCTAAATATCAGAGTGGGGAAAGAGTCAGCAGGAAGGGAAGAAGTGTGTGTAGAGGGAGAAGACATGAACTTGGGTGACACTCTAGTGCATCTCAATACTTTGGTACTTCATTACTTTTCCATCTTTATATTTTTCCTATCCATATACCCTAACGTGTAAATCAACCTTCACAAGAAACGTGAAGTGAGAATCCCTACTCTCTTTTCTCCACAGCAAGACGTGAAAGCACACAGCATTCTGCCTGTCATGGTGTCCCCACTGCGTTGGCATCGGAGACAGACACAGGAAGGACACCAGGCCTTTCTGACAGGACCGCTGAATCTTCTGCCAAGCACAGTGGGTTAGCCCACAAACTGAACTGTCAAACAGCACCATACCGTAGTTCCAAATACTAGGCTTGTGTCTTAGCCAAGTTCTTTGCTTCCCATCTGAAAAGTCCCACTGCTATCCAGGGGTGGTGGTGTTCTATGTAACCCCAGCACTGACAGGCTAAGGCTGATGCATTCTCAGTAGGAGGCCATCCGGAGCTATGTGGTAAGTAGCTTTCATATCACAAGACTCTGTGTCAAAAACAAATAAAAACAAACAAAACCCAGTGCAGTAGCTGCAACGGGAGGATGGAGTCTTCTGCTGAGCTCCAGTGAGAAGCACAAGGGCATGTCTGCAGCAGACACTCCTATACGCTGTTTCATAATCTAAACACCAAGGCTGGGAGACCAAGACTATAAATTACCCCCACACACACACACACTTTACCTGTAGTCAGTATCTGCAGTTCATTGAGTTCATTGAATGCTGGCTCCCCAAAACGTATGTCCACTCAGAACCTGTGCATGGGACCTCATTTGGACACAATACAGAGGAAGTTGCCCATGTTATCAAGGGCTTATAATCTGGATTTACAGGATCAATAAAGGTTAGCGCATTCAGTAGTGAGCAGGATCTTAAAAAGAATGTGATATAAACTCTATAACAGAGCTACGGTGTAGCTCAGTAGCAGAGTATGTGCTTAACATGTAGAAGATGCTGGCTTCCGTTCTCAATCCCCAAATTAACAATAACTTTTTTAAATAAAGTATTCTCTAAAACTTTGTAACAGGAAACTACTTGCATGAGCAGTGGTTTGTACCATTAGCGTGGACTTGACATGCGGACAAAAATTCCAAATCAGTAAGAATGCACAACTTCAGAGAGGGTGTGAGGAACCAGGAATGCTTACTTACTGGGAAAGCTAGTCATTGGTTGTGACTGAGTGCATATGTGCTGGTCCAGCCTTTCACAAAACACAAGAATCTAAGACTCTCTAAAGTGATGTGCTCAGCAGCAGCACGTCCACCCCTAACCATCACTCACCTATGGGAACAAGAGTCTAGAGACTATAAGTCTCCAAGAAGTGTTTATATCATTCGGGGAGGGTGGTACAAGCATCATGCATGTATAAGAAAATAAGATTAGCTGAATATAGTGATGTACAGCTAATAATTAGTTCCCACATGTATGATAGAGTTCTAGTTCTTGGAAAGTAAACAGAACCATAACTAGGCAGGTACATGAGGAGCCCATGGGGTCTTCCTGTGGCCATCTGGAAGTGCTCACACACTCACAAAGGAGCCTGTAGGCCAAAAAGCAAGCTGACAAGAGCCTGAAAGCACTCTGGGAGCAGTAACTCTAGTTGATATTTTCTATAATTTACTTTAAAAAAATTTTTGCAATAAGCCCATTTTTATGCTTGTGTGTGCAGAGAGTGCTAATGCAATATGCAAGAATCAAATTCAAAGAGGCTGCATTCATGTTTCATCCAGTATTTGCTGTGTTCCTCCTAAGAACACTATGAAAAACACACAGACAGGATAAAGCCATGTGCAGACACGAAATCTGAGACCCGAGGTGATCAGCAGAGACCATTTTCTGATTACCATCTCTACTTCCTGAGCAAGAATGTTATCCGTGGGTCACAAAATTCCGTGTTGGTTCCTCTTCCAATACTACTGGCAGCTGTGAACCTAGTTGAGCCTAACACTCTAGAGTGTCAATCATGATTTCACAACTGAGTTGTCAGGAAGGAAAAAAAAAATTCCTACTGCACTTGGAAATGTCAAGTGAAACCCAATAAATGTCAAATAAAATGGAACTATTTGCAAGATCTTATGGGCTTGTGCATGGGAAGCCTGGGCAAGACCCACTGTGACCGAGACCCTGTATTATGTTGAGTTTGAGTCGCTGAAATGAAGACTGTCCTCACCTTCAGGGTTCGTTGTACAGTCGTGTATGGGAACCTCTGAAGAGAATTTTATCCTTTTACTACTTAGATGTCCATCAGTCACTTTTCCCAAAACACAGTTCTCAGACATATGTCTGTGTGCAAAAACGGAGGGTGGTGATTATAACCAGTGCTGGGTAATACTTTCTTTTTTAAAAAAATATTTTATTTATTCATTTTCAAGCAGAGATGAGAGAGAGAGAGAGAGAGAGAGAGAGAGAGAGAGAGAGAGAGAGAGAGAGAGAGAGAGAACAGAGTGCACCAGGGTCACCACCTTGTGGGTCTGGCTTATGTGGGTCCTGGGGAATTGAACCTAGGGCCTTAGGCACTGGAGGTAAGTGCCTTAACCGCTGAGCCATCTCTCCAGCCCTGGGTAATACTTTCTTTACTGCTCCTATGCAGTCATTTCTCAAGAGCAAACGTCACAAGTGGAACAAAATTAAGAAGTTATAAGATCAACAGACAGTTCCTTTGCACTGACAGTAGATGACCAGATACGGCACACACATCTATGTTAACACCATGTGTTCTCGTCTGTGCAGTTATTTATAAAAGGGAATGGAAGGTCTGCCAGTGACAAACGACTTTCTCTGGACACTTACCCTTTCTCAAGAGATTAAACACTCCATGTTTTTTTTTTCAAACAAGAGGACATGCAGTAAAGTGACAGCTGTGACTCTGTGATTTAATCCAATCAATATTTACTGAGCACTTCCAGGTGGAAAGTTCTTTGCACCAGAGAAACAATAACGAACAGTGGGCCCTGACCTTCTGGAACTCCAAATCAAGTTAGGGAGGCAGAGGGAAAACAGGTAAGGCTGAAACAGTGCATACAAAGACCAGCCAGTAGAGCAACGGGATGTCCAACTCAAGCACAGAGGTCCGAGAAGTTTCGTGGAGCATTCTACTCTGAAGGATACTAAAGCCCTGAGAAATGGGAAGAATTACTATAAGGACAGAGGCTTACATGTGCCAATCAGGGAAGGATGGCCTCTCTCAATATGATGGAGTTAGACAGCCTGTCAAGATGCAGAAAGGGTGAGTGATGAAAACAATCATTAATTCACTCATTCTCAAAAATTAGACAAACCAAATTTTAAAATACAATACCCCAATCCGAGAGTCACTTAAGCAGCCAGGCATGAGGTCACACCTGTCATGGAGGTACTCTGGAGGTGGAGGCAGAAGGATTAAGGTCAGTCTCAAAGCCAGCGTGGGCTACAAGAGACAACAACTCAGAAAATCAAAAGGTAGGGGGAAAGAAGTCAAATAAAGTGTTGTTTCTCAGACTAAGCAAGCTAACTTTTGGTGGTCTGAAACTTCTGTACTTAACAAGGACTGAAGGAGTTTTTCAGAAGACATGCTATAACATGGTTTTTTGTTTGTTTGTTTGTTTGTTTTTGTTGTTGTTTTTTGTTTTTTGTTTTTTCAAGGTAGGGTCTCACTCTAGCCCAGGCTGACCTGGAATTCACTATGTAGTCTCAGGGTGGCCTTGAACTCATGGTGATCCTCCTACCTCTGCCTCCCAAGTGCTGGGATTAAAGGCATGCGCCACCATGCCCGGCTCAACAACATGTTTTTGATCCACACATTTCTTTAGAATGACAGACTCCACTCCCCAAAACCACCTTCTACTCCATCACACGCTGCTATTTTTCCCATAAAGCCACTCTCTCCACTAATTCTTTGGGTTAGTTGGTTCCTTACGTCAAATTTCTACTACTTCCTGTTAGTAGCTAGGTTGTTTCAGTGGATTAATTACATGCAATAATAAAAGATTAAATGCCTTATAAAACTTTGTTTTCTCTCTAAACCAATTATATGCGCTCAGCACTGTGCTGAGTGAAAGAAGTGGGACACAAGACCCTGTGCTATACGACGCTGGTTAGAAACAAGCCAGTATGGTGGTGCATGGCTGTAATCCTGGACCTTGGACAGTGGACTCATAAACATGGAGATCTGAGGCTAGCCTAGGCTACATTGTGAGCTCCTGTCTCAGAAGACAAAAAATAATAATTAATTCAGAATCAAACAACAAAAGAGGAGAGGGGATGAGAAGGGAGGGAATCAGAGGGGAGAGGAGAGAGAAAAAAGCGAGGAGAAAAGACAAGACAAATTTACAGGGCCAGAGAGCAGAATACTAATAATATGGAGCTGGAGGTAAGAAATGGCTCAACAATACATGGACATGAGGGGAGGGCTCTTACTACAGAAAGATGCTCAAAACTGGGCTATGGTGACAGTTGCATAACTTGGGAAATTTACTAAAAATCATGGATATACCTCTGAAATGGATACATTCTGTGATATACAAAATATAACTCAGTAAGCATAATAAAAATTTTTAAAAATTATTACAATGCCTGCAAAATGTTTCCCCTCTTATTTAGTCTACTGAAAGTCACTGAGCCATACACTTGAAATAAGTAAATTTTGTGATATGTAAAAGATAACTCAATAAGCTCATTAAAAATAAAAAGTATGTCTGCCAAAGGTTTCCCCTTTCATGTAAACATAACATGTGTGTGTGTTCAGTTGTATGTGAAACCATACATGATTTGGGCTCCTCCTGTGGCATAGTCTGACCTCATTTCCTGCGGTTCTTCTGCTTGTTTCCTTCAGCCTGGACCTGTTACCTGAACTCATCACCACTGGCCAACTCCTGCCTGAAGCCACCCAGTATAGTCACCAACGCAGCTCTGTGGATCAGGCTGACACAACGTTGGCACCAGCTCTCTGAGTCATTCTGAATCCGTCTGGTCCTAACCACAGGAGGATCACAAGCAGGACATGCCCACTGCCCTCTGTTCCCTGTCACTGCTCTGTAGAGAAAGGCAATGGAAGATGAAACACGCCAACCCTGTATCAACCCACTAAAGCACATGGTTCAGAATGGGAAGGCTCCACCATCTTTGTCCAGATGCACCAGAGGACAAGCCCATGGAATTTAGAGCTGAGTAATGAGATGTAGAGATCAAAGCCATGCTGAAAAATGCCTTCTCCTACAGACACTCTCAGTCCCCATCCATTAGGAGCACAGATTTATTTAAATTATTTCCACATTTGCAAAACAATGCCAACCTCAACCAACCTCCATCCTAAGCTAGCCAAAAAAAAACCCCTTATTTTCGCAGAACCACACATGCGATTACATATATTAAAATGAAAATCCAAAATAAATGTATTCTTTCTGCTTTGTAATCCAGCTTTTCTTTCTTTTTGTAAGAAGGATGAAACTGTCTACTAGTAACCACTCAATGACCACTCGAGAGGCTGCCTGTGAGAATCAAGGGAAGCTTTTCCCTCAAGGAATAAAACCTCCCATACCTATTCAGAGAGAGACACTGCAGACAAACCTCCCTCACCCATTCAGAGGGAGACACTGCACACAAACCTCCCTCAGCCATTCAGAGAGAGACACTGCACACAAACCTCCCTCAGCCATTCCGAGGGAGACACTGCACACAAACCTCCCTCAGCCATTCCGAGGGAGACACTGCACACAAACCTCCCTCAGCCATTCCGAGGGAGACACTGCACACAAACCTCCCTCAGCCATTCCGAGGGAGACACTGCACACAAACCTCCCTCAGCCATTCAGAGAAGACACTGCACACAAACCTCCCTCAGCCATTCAGAGGGAGACACTGCAGCCTAATGTCCCACACTCATTCAGAGGCAGAAGCTGGAGCTCTGAGGAGCTACAGAAGGCCTTGCAGCACTTTCTCAAAAATCCTCTAAAACAGTCTAGAGGGCACTCATCAGAACTCTCTCTAAAGGTGAAGCGGATTATGGAAAAGGGGAGAGAAAAGCAAGGGAGAAAGAAGAAAGAGTACTGAGGAAGGGAGAGAAACGAAGCTGACAAAAGGAAATAGGGGGTGGGGGAGAGGGAGGAGGAGCTTTATTAGTGAAGTTTATTGACTGAGATCAGAAATAAGCAACTTTTGGGAAGTCCAGTAACCAATTACAAAGCTCAGCCAGCCACTTAACCCACCCTTCCCAACTGTTCCAATGCCCAATACCCACAAGATATTTCTGCTCCTTTCAGATACACATGTATCTTCTTAAATATTTTAGTCTGGGGACTGGAGAGATGGCTCAGCTGTAAAGACACTTGCCTGCCAAAGCCTAAGGACACCAATACTCATGTAAAGCCAGGTGCACAAAGAGACATATGCATCTGGAGTTCATTTGCAGTGGCTAGACACCTGGCATGCCCCTCTCTCTCTCTCTCTCTCTCTCTCTCTCTCTCTCTCTCTCTCTCTCTCTCTCTCTCTCTCTCTTTCTCTCTCCCTCCTTGCAAATAAGTAAATACATTTTTTTTTAATTCTAGAAAATACCCTTGCTGTTTTAGTTTTGAAGGTATCACCATATCTAGCATGTCAGGAGCACACACTTAGACACAAGCATGTCTGGAGCATGTGCTCAGACACAAGCAGGTTCCAATGCACAGCTGACATTCACTAGGTTCAGAGGCTTGAGTGACTCAGGGTCACCCAGCCTGTGAGAGGAATAAGCCTTGAGCTAAGGCAGCCTGGCTGCAGGACCTAAGGCCCAGCTCCTCTTCCCAGGGCTTCCCACTTCCTGTCACTGCTGCTCCTCTGTGGCCTCGCCATCACCATCATTATCAGTCGCATTACAGATATCAGTTAAAAATGTTTCTAACTTATCAATTCTTGACTTCTGAAAAGCCACACTCAGCAAATGCCATCCAATAAACAGTCACCACATTCATTCATTTTTCTATTGCTATTCCAGTGAAGAAGAGAAGAAAATGCCATAAAACTCATTTTACAGATTGGGGGAGTCAGCTAAAAATGATTAAGCCTCCTAGTATCGCCTGGTGACTGAGAGGCAGAGACAGAAGTGATGACGGCCGACTCTATCCACCCAGCATGATCACTCATCTTAAAAATATTTAGGCCTCCCAAATGAAAACAGGTAGGTCTGTTTCCAGCCATCTACCTGGAGAGAAACAAGACCAAGCTGCCTGGCTAAGCACATAGGAATAAATAAAGTATTAAGACATGAGTAAGGGCCTATCATAAAGAAGTCCTACACTGTGTCTGCAGTAAGCATAATAACCATGGCGTTTCTTTTCGTTCTGCATTCAGCCTGGGTAATTCAGTGAAACGTTAACGGTGACAAATGAACGTGGAAAAGAGCTGACATCTCTTCTAAGACATGAGAAGATGCCAGGGGACCCTAGGAAAGTGCAGAGCAGCTAGAATGGGGGGGGGGGAATGGGGTTTAAGGAGCAACTCACTGCTTACTGAATACATTTGATTTTGATATTAAAGAGACAACAGAAGCTGGGTGTGGTGGTATAGGCCTGTAATTCCAGCTATTAAGGATGTTGAGGCATCAGGATCGTAATTTAAGGCTTCCTAGGGCTCCAAAAGGGATTTAAGACCAGCCCAGACAATTTAGTGAGACCCTGTGTCAAAAGTAAAAAGGAGAAAGATGTAGCCTAGCATTTGTAGAAGGTCCTGGATTCAATCTCCATTACCAGGAGAAAAGAAAGAGAATAGAAACAACTTGAAATGATACAGAAAGAGATTGAGTGAGATGAAATAAATTCCGTGTGTGTGCGCGTGAACATGTGGGTATATAGCATATGTGGGGTGTGCATTGTGTGTGTTTGCATGGTGTATGTAAGTGTACACCTCCCATGCCCATGTGTGTGGAGACTAGAGTACTTCAGGGGTCTCTCTATCACTTCTCTACCTTATTTCCCAGAGATAGAGTCTCTCACTGAATCAGAGGGCTGTGTTTCAGTTAGACTTTTTACACTGTAATTCCTAGCAAACCTGTCACTGCCTGCCCTCAGCTCTGAGGTTACAGACATGTGTGGCCATTCCTGACTTTTTACGTGAGTGCTCAGGACTGAACTCAGGTTCTCATGGTTACACAGAAAGTGCTCTTACCTGCTGAGCCAATTTTTAATGATACAATTTATTCCCAAATGTGGCCAAAAGCAAAAATGAATGACTTTCCAATTTGTCACTGATGTGGGTAGTCAGGTCCTCTTGCACCATACCTTGGAAATAGTTTTATCCATTTCAAAGCATGCAAGAATAAAGGATGGTTTTGTGTATTCATCAGGGTCTCATGTAGCTCAGGATAGCCTTGAACTTAGTATGTAGTGCAAAGGATGACCTTGAATCCCTGATGCTCTTGCTTCCACATTCCAGATGCCAGAATTACAGGCATGTACCACCATGCCCAGCTGGGGGAAATAAAAAGATTCTTACAGCCATTTGAAGGCCAGAAAAATGATGGGGCATTACAGTCTTTTCCAAAAATAATGTTACATATACAACTGCCAAAATTTCTCTAAAACAAACCTCTTCAAATTAATAAATTACCTGTCAAATCCCATAAAAACAGATGGTCACTTAGAGACAGGAGATGATGTTATCATTCTGTTCTACACAGCTGTTCTGAGAAGGGAAAGGCCATTTCCTTTTTCAGAACATACATTAAGCCTTGTCTAAGATTTCTAGTATGATGCATAAAAATGAAAATTTCATGCACTGCTTCTGTTACACATCTGGTTGTTGTTGAATAAATGTCTTTAATAGCAAGGAAAAAATCATCATAATAAATATAAACTAAAATTGGTCTCTCTGCTTTCTTTTAAGGATCATGGTACTTTGAATTTCTCTGATATTGAAAACATTAAAATTGCTGAGCATTCCTAAATTGAGGTATCTGTAATGCTCTCTAACACAGTTAAGAAGGTATCAGGGAATGTCTTAGCAGGAAGAAAATAGATGCAGCTAATACCTAATACCACACTTGTTCCTTCCTGTTACTCCTTTCAGAAAGGTGTTCCAGTAATTTTATCATAAATCCAACACATGGAACAATAAGTCAACACAACATTAGTGTCACACGTCTGAAATGAGATTTTGATTTGTTAGTCTCCAACACATTACTTACATTACTATAAATCGTGTGACGATGAAGACATCTGGCACATAAGAACAGTTATCAAACAGCCGACAACAGGAGCATGCCTGTATTTATGCTCAGAGCTCTCTTGGCTCTGTATTTTTATCAAAAAACCTGAAGCCTTATGGTTAAATATATGGCCACGTTTTTCAGACTACTTTTGAGAAGCACCACTGTTTTAGTGTTCAAATGACCACAAAACACACCCATGGCAGTCAAGTATTACAACAGGTGGGGGATGTGTATGGGGGACAGAATTATTTAGTATTGCCAAAATGATCAACACTTAACTAGAACACTGTTAAATAGTGAATTCTATCAGGAAGCTTTAATTTTCCTTGGCTGCAATTTATAAGGAACAGGTTAGAACAAAATCCACACCCCTACCAAGACTTGTAGAGAAGGCCCTGTGAGCTCTTAGGTCTCACGGAACCGGGCATCCTTGGCATCTTCTGCCTCCGTGGCTATCTTCCTCCCCCCTGGCTCACTGCCCCGTGCTTTCGGGGTCAGTGCTCACACCGTCACACCACAGCATGCTACGGCACTCCTGGACATCAGTCTCACCCCACCCTCCATCACCATCTAACCATCCTGTCAACCACACCATTTTGTTTTCCTCACAGCTTTGAGAGCCTTGGCACGGTGTTTTGTAACTGTTCACATATTCATTGTCTGTCGTCTCTCATTAGAAAAGATATGACTCATTCCAATGACATCCTCCAGCACCAAGTACCTATATACAATAAACACAGACTCAGTGAAGGAACAATCTGCTTTTCACTGAACTGACTAATCTAACTACAGTAGGCATAGAACCATCTGCATTCAGCTCAACTCACTACTGGCCTCATCATGCAGTGACCGGAGGAAGGGTGATGGATCTTCAAGTCTAAGGAGGTTCCTACACATATCCCCTCCTGAAAATCTGCCCAAATGGTCTCATATGGGCCTCTTCTGCAGATTTGCCCTTCCAAGGGATGAACAGGGTCCTTCAGGAGAGCTGGGCAGAGTTGAACACACACATGCACTAGGAACATCCCAGAATAAGATGGAGCTGGTGGTGAACAGAGAGAGGTGGGTAATTCCTACACTGCATAAATATTCTTGCATAAGCCTGGCGTGGTGGCACAAGCCTTTAATCCCAGCATTTGGGAGGCAGAGGTAGGAGGATCACCATGAGTTCAAGGCCACCCTGAGACTACAGAGTGAATTCCAGGTCAGCCTGGGCTAGAGTGAGACCCTACCTTGAAAAACCAAAGATAAATAAATAAATATTCCTGCAAAGAACTCGGTCAAGTCCAAGAGCACACATTTCAAGCCAGGTCCTAGGTTCTTATTCTATTTGTGGCATAGTTTGGATGTACTGGAAAGACTATTCTTGCTTGATTTGCAAATGTTTACACAAAACCTTGTATTTCAACCAAGCAGTAGTATGTACATGCTATGCTTTGGATATAAAGTTTTCCCCAAAAGGGTTTGGCCCCTATCTGGTAGATACAGTCCTCACTAACGCCTCAAACACCTCATCTTTCTCAACTATTCCAAGTCCTACTGAAGTTACCATGAAACTTGTTTATATCACAGCTTTTCTAAGAATCCATGAAATTTTGCTTATTTGATTAGACTCTGTATCTGAAGCTCCTAGATTAAAAAATATGAGGTCCTAGGTTTAATCCCTAAAAACGGGAGGTAGGAGCAAAGACAAAACAAATATTCAATGATATTGGCAAAGCAGTATTTGTTAAATAAATACCAAGTTCTCAAAACACATGAGACATTGTATTGTCCATCACCTAGCTTGCACACCCACTAAATATTTGATGAGTGCATGATCAGATGACAGCCTCAGCTATTGGTAAAAATATGTTCTGCTTAGAAGGTAGACAGGGGAGGAACTAAGAAAAGTAAAACAAGACAGATTGGCCTTTTAAGACATCAGGAGAGCAGATCTGACTGTTCCAGTCACGAGAGAACAATTTTACTTTGTGACTGTTATGCTGGACTTTAATACAAATGACAAGCTTTATACACAAACAGCAAAATGAACAGATAGAATTTCTGTTCAAATAAAGTACTGATAATTTCTTGCCAATTTTTTGAGATTTTTCCATTCCAAAAATTCTGATGTCTCTGTTCTAGAATTAAGTCTATTATTAGCTTTCATGATAAGTCAGAAATTTTTATTTTACTTTTTACCCCTTTCAGGAGGCTTCCTGGACCACCTACATTCACGAGATGGACACTCCCTTCTCTCTAGCATGCCTTGACGACTTCTGCCATGATGTCTCTAATAGGCCGTGAATATCTGAGACACACCAAACATGCTTAGACTGTTTCCAAGTTATCACAGCATGTGACTCATTCCAGGTTCTCAATAACTGTTAAATTAGTACCTCATGAAATGGGTGGGGTTACCTACATCACAGGTGTTTTTGAGTGCTCCCATGTTTTCTTTTCTTTTTTCATGTATCTGTGTGGCTGTGGGTGTATGTAAATATGGATGGATGGGTGTGTCAGCATCTTGCAACTGCACATAAACACCAGCCATATACATGAACCAAGTCTGCATCCAGTTTTACGTGGGTATTGGGAAATCAAACCCAGGTGGCAGGTTTTATAATCAACTGCCTTTACCCACTGTGCCATCCTTCCAGGTCCCATGTTTTCTTTATGTTCTCTCTCTTATAACAAACAAAACTCTGGCAAAGCCAGGCTTGGTAGTGCACAGCTTTAATCCCAGCAGAGGTAGGAGGATTGCAGTGATTTCGAGGTCACCCTGAGACTACCTAGTGAATTCCAGGTCAGCCTGGGCTAGAGTAAGACCCTACCTTGAAAAACAAAACAAACAAAAAACGGCAAAAATAGAAAGGACAGGTTTATATACCTGCCCTTTCTATCTTTCTAATTTATTTATTTATATTTCAAGCCCTTTCTAATTTTCTAATTTATTTATTTATATTTAAAGCTGAATTTATGTGCAGTGACTAACACCTGAAGACCCTGGGATTAAACTGTCTTTTCATATCATGTCAAATACTTCTAGTAGTGTTATTTGTTCTCTGTTATCTATACCACATCATTTTCCTTTCCCCACGCTGAAGTGGTTGGTTGGTATGTGCACTCAAATAAAAGACTAAAGATTTTTTTTTTAATTCCAATACTTGGTTCACATTTATTTTGAGAGAAATAACAAGACTCTGAATGCCTGAGCTTGCTCCACAGTGAATGAAAGAAAAAAAAGTACATAATAGAGGTAGCTTGTTTATTCATCCAATTTCCATCCTAAGGTAGATCAAGTCATGTAATTCTTTCAAACCTCCTATATTCATTTCCTGACTTTTTTTTGTATATAACCTAAAAACCTCAAGTATAGCTTTGGTTCTATTTGTGAACATCTGTTAAACACTGGCAGTGAGAATCACATAGCATCTTAAAAGCATAATTCCTTAGGTAATATTTATTCTATTACAATGTAGAGGAAATTATCATTTTTATTTTCTTTCAAAATTATGCAACCTTAGACTTCATATACCACCATGTTCCTAAAATATATCAGCCAGCAGTATATGAGTAATAATATATTCAATATCAAGTCACTTGATAAGCAGTACAATAGATATGGTTTAACACTCAGGTGTTATTGCAAAAGCACTGAGGAATTTCAGGTTTTATCTGCTATTGATTTTTTTTAAACAGCTGACATTATGTTGTTTTAATGAAGGATCAAGACAACTGGATCTGTTCAGACTAAAGAAGGGAAAAATAAAGGGATTTGGTGAGGACCTCATTTATATAGAACATATATTTTTTCTTTTTAAGCTGAATTATTCCTTTATTATTATCTCCAATTTTATGGTCAAGTAAATTATGTCTTGGAGGAATTAGCAAGCAGAGGTAGTATGAGTACTCTGCCTACATAAACCATGTTCACACTAAGCTGTGAATCGAAGACACACATTCTCTGATGAGACTATTACCTGTACAAGAAATTGCTAGATGAAGCCTGTCTCGGCTTAGAAGTCCCTTGCCCTGCCGCCCTCACTGCTGGGACCGTATAACTGAGTTTTAGCCAACAGAATTAAAAGGAAGTGATGTGTGATGTAAATCTCTACATAAAATCCTCCATAGCTTCCCCCCCCCCCCTTTAGTGGCTGGCAGGGTCATAGCTCCATCTTTGGGATCTGCCAGTGGAAGACGGCAATGATGAAAGGAGAGTGATTCCCTAGGGTAGAGCAAGAACACTGAATGGGGATTTTCTGGGAATAAGAAATCACTCTATTGTCTTAAGCTATGAAGAACTAGACAGCATATTGCTATAGAACATTGCCTAATATGCTAATACTGCAAATAAACAAGAAATAACAAGAAATAATGTTGTCAATCTAGAGATCATCATGCAACAATCAAAATAACACTTTTTTAAGGAAAACACTTAACATTTTGGTAATACAATACAGAATTTTAAAGTAAAAAATACAAAACTATATATGTAGTACTTCCCCAAATTATAACAAAACTCATTCGATTTCAATTATACTATTAAAATACATACATAGACTTAAAACTGGTGAATGAATAAAGAAATAAGAAAAAATGGAAGGAAATAAGTAAATATCAACAAATGTTCTTTTTGGATAAAGAAATAAAGGAGATTTTAAGTCTTTTATTTTCCAATATTTTCCAAATTCAAATAATAAGCTGTATCCTTTTGAAAATCACGAGAGCACATGGAAACCCAGTGACACTTGGAATTACGGAGTCACAAGAGCACATGGAAACCCAGTGACACTTAGGACCAGCAGTTAATGAAAAGCCTCTCCTTTGGTCTAAATGAGGATTTGATGAGATAACACTGGCCACATGCTTATCACGATGCCAGGCACGTGGAAAGGGCCAAGAGCTTAAATGCTAGCACCCGTGTTGATTGCTTCATATGTAAGCAAATCATCGAATCTGCCAAAACTGAAGAAGAGGCATTGACTTTCAAAGCCTCTGTTCTCAATGGTTTCTAAGGAAACTGAGAAACCCACCAACACACCCTTCCAAGACTGCCTCCCACAACCTGCCTAGATCTGACCCCTGATTCTGCAGGTCTCCTGCTGCTAATTATTCAGAGAGCACAGGACAATTAGTGAAAAGATATTCCAGCTCAGAGAAGTTCCAAAGAGAGGAAAAGTCCATAGATATTTACAGGATCAGGAAAAAGCGAAAGAACATTTGAAAAAAAGACATATACTATGAAATATCACTAAAGGCCACCATTTCTTGAACAATATTCTTTTCATAAACACAGCTAAGGCAAAACAATAATTTTAATTCAGGTACTTTTAAAAAAAACACTTGTAACTAAGCATTAGCTAGTGAAAAGTTCCTGAACAATATGTCTTACGATTTACAATGAACACTCTGTATCTGAGTTAGCTGAGCTTCCTGACAGCAACAGAAATCAACTTCATGGGCTGTAGCTCAGTGGCAGAGCACTTGCGAAGCGTGAATGAGGCCCAAGGTTCAAAACTGAAGAAAAGAGGAGAAGGGAGGGAAGGGAAAAAAAGAAAAAAGAAAAGCAGCTCACTCTAGGTGAAATAAACATGGATTAAATCACAGAAGTGTTACTGGGAAGCACCAAGAAAGCAGGAGAATCAGTCTCAGAAAATGGGAAAACACCCACGGGGCCCCAGCATCACACCACAGGAACCATTATTCTGATGACACGTCTGTTATTCCTCCTTTTGCACTCTGATGGAACACGCATGACATTATTCCAAGACACCTCTACGTGACTGACTCCAGCTTCAAAGTAATGGGGAAGATTTACTTCTCAGGAATCAAAGTCACCCCTGCCTTACATACAAGACGAAAATGGCTATTGTCTCAACACTAAATCTGTAAGATGCTAACCACATGATGGTGTGCGTCAACCAGGACCACAGGGCAGCAGTCCCTGTGAATGAAGCCCACGTCCTTGTGGTCTAAGTCATTCACCAGGCTTTAGGATGTCATTATAAGGTGAAGAGTAAATTATCATACTGAAGAATGGAAATGTGTTATAGCCGAAAGCAATCCAATGCTGGCCAAGCTCAATAAAAGCTCCATTTCAGGATGTATGTCATTAATTTCTCCATTCATATTTCAATTCTCTTTCCTGGCCCAAAATAATAATAATATGAAAACTGTCAAGATTTTCAATACACTTTTTCTTCCGTAATCAAATGTTGAGAGTCTCCTGTCAACAGCAAGAGAATAATTAACAAATTGTGGTGGTTCCAGAAACTGAAAGGTAATAGTCCAAGATATCTCATCTGTGTTTACATACAAATACTTCTGAGTTATAGGCATGATCTTCCATTTATTCTTAAGGAGAATGGAAAAGACATCACATAGATTATTTCTTCACACAGTCCCTCATGCTTACTGTGGTCGATTGATTGCATTCATAAATTTAGTGCACACCAAGAGAAAATATGTAATTAATAAGCCTCTTAAAGATAACTGGATGCAAAGGAAATAATTGCTTCTTTAAAGCATGATTATAAAAGCTAGCTCTTATAAACTGCTATAGAAAAGAATACTATCCACATATTAAAATCTTAATTCACCAAAGCAAATTTCCTCTCTCAATCGAATGTATGTCCATTTTCTGTATGAGAAAGTGGGCTTATTCCTTATCATTATGAATTGTATTTCTGAAGAAAAAGCTGTATATTACCCATTTTAAACAAACGTTCAAATTTAACAAGCTAGCCATAACTACACGGCAAAATGTCCTATGGCTCAAAGAGACAGAGCAAAATCATTAAGGAAATATCTGCAAATTACAGTTTCTATAAATTGCACCTGAAAACCTGCCACATCAAGTTTTAATTGAAACTTCTAATTTTATTAACATACATTTCCCATCTTAAATATGCTGACCCACACAAAACCATCTCCCAAGAACATCATCATCAAGTTAGCAAAGAGAAAATGCAGGGGGCTATTATTAAATCTAATCTAGCTGGGTGCAAATCCTATCTTTGTGGATGATGAGCTCTACAACCCTGGCAAGTTTTTAACCTTTTCTTGCCCGTTTCCTTGCCTATAAAGTAAAATGCTTCACTAACAATAATAGGATTTGGCTAAATAAAATAGACTTGCAGAACATAGACTTGGAGAAAAGGAAAAGAGGACCTGGAAATATATAAGGTTTGGGACAACTGAGTAACAAGTTCCATTTGGGCCAGAAGAGCTCCAACCCCAAGAAAGCAGGTCCAGACACCAGGAGAGACCCTGATGAGGTAATCCACCAGCTTCCACTGCAGGCAGACTCATTTCATAAAATGTCACTTTGTTTCAGAACACATCTGCTGTGGTTTGAATGTGAAATATCCCTCACAGGCTCCTGTGTTTGAAGGCTTGGTCCCCAGCTGGTGGGGCTACTTTCAGGAAACAGAGTCTCATGGAGGAAGTAGATCACTGGGTTGAGTCTTGAGGTTTAATAGCACATCTCTACTTCCTGTCTGCTCTCTGTTTCCCTTTCTGCCAGGATGTGAGAGAGAGAGGTCTGGAGTCCTAGCTGCCCCACACCCACCACCACGAAGCCACCTGCCACCAGGCCTTCCCCTGTCAAGATGAGCTCTATCTCCAAAAACTATAAGCCAAAACAAACGTTTCCTATGCTGAAGTTGCTTCCTGTTCAGCATTTGGCCAAAGCAACAAGGAAAGTAACTGATAACAACGTCCAAATACAAACCGGTAAAAAGGCAAGCCAAAGACAGTTCAATCATTTATGAACATTTTAAATTAAAATATGACTTCTCCTAACACATGGCTGACAGGATACTACTTGTATTCATTCAAATCACAAAGGTAATAAGCCTCCTGGAATGAGATGTGCTGCTGCTGATAAAATAAAATCTTACAGAACACTTTCTCTGTCAGACACACTAACATTCTATGTAATTTTTCTCCACGTGCATATCATAATTATTATGTGCAGATCCCATGACAGTCAGGTAGATATGTGTTTATTCCAGCTTTAATTTTTAACCTCAAAGCTACCTGGTAAAATTCCATTTGTGGTCTCTGGGTCCCACCAGCCCTGAAGTGAGGAGAACATAAACACTGAGGAGTCTGCCAGATTCTCTTCGCTCTCTCCAGACAGGCAGAGTAATGGTGATACACACTGCTTGTGTACTTACTGTCAACTTGTCTGACTCTCAACCATCGACAATTAGTAGTATCTCCTCCCTCAGTACTGTAGATTTCCTCTCAGACCAAAATGACTCAACAACAGAAAACAGAAGAGACCTCGCTTCCAACAAAACTGCCCACTAAGTATGGAGTGCCCTGATTCAGTTATGAAGCAAGCAGCTGCTTGAGGTTCTCCCAATCCCAAGCTAGCTCTGAGCAGACCCACCAAAAAAGAGTGTTCACACAGGGCACCTGCTCACTTCATTCATCAGGTGTTACTTTTTCCTGTTTTCTTCTCACAGCCCAATGGATTTTATTAATATTGACATACGTAGGTCACAGCTCCAAGATTTTAAAATCTCTATAGTTCTAGTATCACAAAACCCGTAACATGCCCCAATCCTGCAAGTACCTGACCTGAGGAAATTGGCAAAGGACTCAGAATAGTTGGAGGCTTTGAGAAAGGGAAGCCGTTGAGAGCCACTACTAGAATTTGGTTTCAGAAACACAAATGTCTTTCAAAACTCACTGAGTTGTATGTTTCAAACATATTTCATTCTAAACAAAATGAAATGGCCTTGAAAAATTGGTTCTTGATGAAAAACAGGACTTGAGCTGGGCATGCTGGTGTGCGCCTATAATCCCAACGCCAGGAGGTGGAGGCGGGACAACCAGACCGCCTAATCCTTTCTCATTCTCAATTCCTTCATCCTGTTGGAAGTTCTGGAAACTTCCCTTGACAACCAAAATTCACTTTTTAAAAAAATATTTTATTTGTTTATTTGTAAGCAGAGAATTACAGAGAGAGAGAAAGAGAGAGAGAGAGAGAGAGAGAGAGAGAGAATGAATATGGGTGCATGGGGCCTCTAGACACTGCAAACAACCTCAGATGCATGTGCCACTTTGTGCATCTGGCTTACATTGGTACTGGGGAATCAAACCAGGTCCTTAAACTCTGGAGGCAGCTGCCTTAACTGCTGAGCCATTATCTCTTCAGCCCCCAAAATTCACTTTTTAAAAGTTTATTTTCTTGCTTTAAGCATCCTTCACTCCCATTATCCCCCTCCCTTGTTCTAGCTCAGACCAAGCTGGTAACTGCCCAAGAGAAAAGCCTATCTTAAAAGCTAGGGATCCAATCCCCAACCATGAGGTGATGCCTAAAGAAACTTTCTCAAAACCAAAACATGACTAGGATGCTAACTGAAGATGTGCTGTCTCTCAGCTTTGCTGTGCCTGCCCTGATGGGTACACAGGAGCCATCAGCCGGCTCGATGCCCTTAAAATGCCTGGTGGACCTGAATACCAACAATTCATTACATTTTAGAAAATAAAGAGAAAAATGAAAAACAGCAATCAGCCTGAACTTTGCATTTCTTTGTTCTCATTTTTTAATCTCTACATCCAAGAAGTAAAAAACGAAATGATCCCGTCCTCAAAAAGCTACACTGTGTGTGGGTCTGTCCCCACACGTCACTAAGGAGGTCTCCTCCAGGCCTAGGTCGAAGGCTACTGAGGTGCTACCCCATAAAAACCAATTGTCATAGTTTCCAAAAAGGAAGCAAGCTGTTCTCCACTTCTATATTCAGCATCTGAAAACTACCAGTGGCTTCCTTTTTCCTAGAACATGAATCCTAAGAAGAAAGAGGCACTGCTATCTTCCACAGCAAGATCCACGGCGTGGACAACAATCAATGAATACAGATTCCACAGAAACATGAATATAAAATTCGCAGAAAGAATAAACCTACATATCCCAATTGACATAGAAAAGAAGGATATAGTCTGCACTATCTCAGAGAAGTTCCCCAAGGAGGTTACAGAACAGCAGTGGTTTACCCACTGAAGTAACTCAGCAAAGAAAATGAAAGCTCTGGACGATGAAGCCTGACTCTTGTACATTGAACCTCAGCTGCAACTGCCTGGAAGGCCAGTGAGCAGATGCCATCTATGGGACAAGAGAAAACTGCTGTTCGAGGCTGCAGGCCCATGCAAATCCTTCTTGTGGCCGACCTACACTGCCCAATACGGCAACAGTCACAAGTCTACCAAACCCCTGAAATGTGATAAAGTGAATGCCATTTGCTGCCAGCATAAACTACAAATAGGATTTGTGAAGATTAAGGTCCTACTGATAACCTATTAATACTGGTCACACACTAAAATGATGTTATCTGGGTATGGTAAATACAATTTATCTTTAAAGTTAATTTCGCCTATCTCTGTTCTTAATGTGACTATTGTAAATTGTACAAATACTTTTGATTCATACTGTATTTGTAGGGACAGTGGTAATCCAGATGTCAATATGAGAAGCAGACGGTCCCCCTCTAGCGATACTGACTTGACATTTAACTGTCACAGTGAACAGGTCCCTGAAACACAACAGCGCTACACGGAAGCACATTTAGCTTTGGTATAGAGTTAGGGAACCAGGCTCACAGAAGGAAGAAGGCCCTTTTACAAAGATAGACCTGGCATTAAGAGGGAAAAATACTGAGCCAAAATTAGCTTAACTTTAAAATGTATGCCTTTAGCTGGGCTTTGGTTACACATGCCTACTTATAAACCCAGCACTTAAGAGGCAGAGGTAGGAAGATCACAAGTCCAAGGCCAGCCTGGGCCACATAGCACAACTCTCTCTCAAAACAAAGTTAAAGAAAAAGAGCCCACATCCTTCATAGTCTCTCGCCCTTCCCAGCTTCCAAGAGGCTTAAAGTCACTGTCATGACTGACTTGTATCCAACAGAACCAAGCCACCAGAACAGAGTACGACTCAGATTCCCAGAAAGTGATATCCATGTGTTGCTATCTCAGAGCTCAACATCATAGTCTGTATTTGTACCTGTTAGTAAACCACAGCAAAGAAAAATTTAGTGGGCAGCCTTTGCCTGTGAGTTCACTGACAGTATGCAGGATTCCCCGTACAGCTCACTCACTCAGCCTCTTGGCGGCCTCCAGGGCTTCTTTAGCAGTGTTTGCAACGAAAAACCTCTGAACCCTCACTCCATGATCCGACATGATCTTCTTGCTCTGATATTCCTGCAGGTTCAGACATCTCTTGGGCGTCAAGTGGAAAGCCTAGAGAAATTCAGGAAGAGAGACAAGTACACATATCAATAATAGGGAAAATAACCATCGGTCAACTCGGCTATTTTTACAGGTACTATCAACTGACAACAAGCAATACTTAGAGCTTTGAGAGGCCACAGAGAAAATAGAAATAACTCATGAATAATTACTGTTAAATCAGAAATGCGCAAATACAGAAATGAATACAGATGTTTTAAAAATGTAAAAAAAAAAAAGAAACAGTCTATCTCTAGTTTACATCAGTGCCAATTTCCTGGTTTTGATATTGCTCTAAATCATAAAAGATGTTGACATTAAGGAAAGCTGGACGAAAGAAGTGAAAAAAATTGAAAAAGTGTTAATGAGCCTATAATACATCCCATGACTGCCCCACAAATTCAAGCACGTGGTATTGTTTTAATGATTTCCTGTACCTTGTTGTAAGGGATCTCTGGGAAAGGTTTCATCTGTCTGAATTACTGTCCCATACACTAGTTCACCTCTTTTTTTCAGTTTTGAATGGAAACTAAATGGACAATAACTAATACAGAGTATAATAACCAGAAATAGTTCCATTAATAAGATCAGTTCCTCAACTGAAATTCAAATAGAAGTGTTTTATCCGCACAGCATGGTGGTGCACGCCTTTAGACCCAGTACTTTGCAGGCAAGGTAGGCGGATCCTGTGAGTTCCAGGCTACCCTGAAGCTACATATTAAATTCCAGGTCAGCCTGGGCTAGAGCAAATCCCTACCTTGAACCTAAAAAAAAAAAAAAAGAAAGAAAGAAAGAAAAGAAAAAAGTGCTATTTCTGAAATATGAACTATCTATTACTTTTTAAACATAATTAAAGAGTAACCTATACAAGCAAATTATTATTTTATCCAATAAAGAGCAGTTGCTACCAAAACCATAAATCCCATTTTAATGCAAATAAATCGCAGATATAATGGCATCCATTTAGTTTGCTTCTGTCTATCCATGAATCATAGTGTGAAGAAACTTGCAAGACGATGGTGTGCCCCCCCATGCAAGCTGAAGGCTGAACCTCATAACTGCAGTGTAAGACTGGAAGAGTGTGGAAAATAGCTGGCTACCCGCCCTAGCACCAGTATGAGACTGGCCAGATCACTGAGGTCCACAGGCTCTACCACATGGAAGCATTAGCTTCCACAATCTCTAGATCCTTAAATGTTTTGTTCAGGAATCTCCAAGCCAGCACTGAGATGCTCTTTCAGACAGCGCACGCCAGCAAGGCTCTAGAACCTGACACTGCCTTCTGCTCTAAGACAGTGTGCTATCAACTGTTTCACATCTCTAAACACCCTACTTTGCATATGGAAGATAATTTAAAAAATCAGTAAAATGGCCAACCAGATAAGCCCTGATTTCTAACCCCTGATGCAGACAACTTTTCATTTCTGGAAACCATCCATCTCTAAAAGTACGAAGTAAACACCATCCTTGAAGACCTGAAATAAACACAATAATTCATGTACACGTGTTACAAATTCAAATCTAGATACGATCAAACCTAAGGATAACTCTTAGCAAATATTGCTAAAAATGTTCTTACTATTGAAGTTGACAGTAGTTCTTTAAAAACAAATTACTAGAATAAAAATAAGTTGCCAGCCAAGCAGGGCTCACATCATCTACTGGATGCTATTTGTTAATGTTCCTTTTGACTTCTTAAGTCATAATGAAACATTATTCTGAAAATCTGAATATTTGGTAAATAAACATAGTCAGAAGCCTAATAGTCTCAGCAACATTCCATATAAAATTCCAAGAAAAACACAAATTTAATGAATTAAGTAAAAGCCTTCTGGTGAAAGAAAACATATGTGACATTATTAGGGACCAGCATATGAGACAGGATCAATAATATGGCCCATCCAGATTTATTAATGATATCCTGATTATCAATTTTAAGCCATTAGCCAAAGGGGGGAAAAAGCAAAGTTTGAACAGCACATTAGAGAGGCTAAAACCAGCCACCATGTGGTCATGGTCAATTCCTTTTCATTACAACACTGGCAGTATTAATTTTAGATATGTTAATGCAATCTGCTGCAAACTAATTGCAATTGATCTGGAGACCAGCTCCATAGACATATAATACACATCGAGTGCTTTACATTGACCCAGAGGGAAGCCAACTTAAAGGCTGTGTTGCTCTTAAATTGAAAACAAGAACCAGCAGAGTTCCAAAGCCTCTGCTGAGATCCAAGCTATCACCTCACAAAGGAACCCTCTTCTAGAACGGTAACTAAACCATGCTGGAAGTAAACCTGGACGAGCGGGCTCACTGGTCAAGTTTACTCTTCCCTGGGTTAGCTCCACTTAATGAAGAAGTTGTGCTAAGTTCACAGGAAGCAACCTGCATTTTCAGGGAAGAGGGAGGAAAGAGACCTGAAATTTGCTAAGCAAATGGATGGAGTAAAATACGCTAGAAATGTAATATAAACCACTGATTAGTAACAATACTCATAATTTCATCTGCTACCACCTAGCAAGCATGCAGAACCAGGCATGCTACTAAGTGCTCATGTTATCTACAGGCTACAAACACGACTGGCTCTCTCAATCAACACATGTTCCTGGTTTTCTTCCTCTGGGGTCGTCATCTTAGCTGAAATTAGATGAGCTCACATCACTAGTTCCAGCCAGTTAACTGTGAGTGCATACAATGTGAGGGAGACACAGCCAGGTAAGCCACACATGACCATCCTTCTACCCTGTCCATGTTTTCTCTCTACTGACAAGACACACTACACCATTCAAGATGGAAGACCATCTGTCCACTGGGGCTTGACAAGAGAAACATTCCAGGTGGTTCCTAACAAATGCACGGTGAAAAATAACCCTTTGTGGGATTTTAGCCACTGAGATTCCAGTGGTTGTTACTACTACAGTATATATCCTGACTAACAAAACCACCAGGCAGGTAAGAAAACTCCAGCAGAAGGTCGAATAGCTTGGCCAAGAACACAGGACAGAGTAAAACAAAACACTTCTCTGAGTCAAGGGCTCACCTAACACAGCTGGTCCCTGTGTTGGTATTCTGGCCTCAAGTCCCCAGAGGTCCTGGTCTTCAAAAGAACAAAAGTCTGCCGGAATAGAACTTGCATGAGATGTTGACACAACACAGAAAAGCCAAAGTGTAGTTGCTGCAGGCCATGGGATGAGGGCGGTGGAGATGTGAGTGCTATCCTGAGAAAAACCCCTGAATAGTATCTTCATTGCAGGAAAAGTTAGAAAGGTCCCAAGGAATCCATGACCAATGCAATGTAAGTAATGGAAGGAAGATTAATGATCTTCAAACCCAAGCCCCTTTGCTTATTCTGCCGGTTACCATAGCACCACCCCTTCTCTCTCTCTCTCTCTCTCTCTCTCTCTCTCTCTCTCTCTCTCTCTCTCTCTCTCTCTCTCTCTCCTCTCTCTCTGAGCCTTTCAGTGGAAGCTGCGGATAGTATGAAACCCACATACTGCTTCCTCCTATACATGCCTATGACGAAATCTAATTATGAGATGAAAAACAGTAAAACAAATTATAGCAATATGCTATAAATTATTTAATATGTGAGCTATTTCTAGAATTTTCCATTTAGTATTTTTAGAACACTGCTATCTGCAGAAAGTGAAAATGAATAAGAAAGGACTCTTCATGCTTTTGGTCGGCTTGGTGTCAGTTACCTGGCTTCCAGGACCTCCGAGACTGTTCAGAGATCCTCAGTGGGAAGGAGGTACCAGGCTGATTTCCTCTTTCTGCATGGACCAGCATCTCCAGCACCACTGACCCTCCTCTGAAGCTCTTCAGGCTGCCCTCCCTCCCTCCTTCCATCCCTCTCTCCCTCCCTCCCTTCCTTCTTCCATCATCCCATTTCCCTATGATCTTCCTGACATGGCTCCTGCCCCCACAAATGGTCCAGGACTCCTTCCTCTCCTATGACTCAATCTGGGTAGACTCCCCAGTCCCTCTGCCTTCCAATAGTTCTAACAACCTTCATAACTAATTTTCTTCCACTGTTAGCATCTGTTAAATGATCTGCAGGGATTTCCAAGTTGCTGCTGGCTTCTGCTTGACAGGGTGCTTCCACAGCATAGAGGGAAGGGGAATGGCACTTTTACAAAGGAACATTTGGGATCTGGACAAGTGTTTCACATTTTGGGGTTTCTAGGTATAAAGGACCCAGAAAGATCCAACAGGTCTTATCCAACATCTTATCATAGAAACCTTTAAAGAGAGGGGATGCAACTTGACCTGCATCATACATGAAATCAGAGCACATGGAAAACCTGAACTCTGTCCCTCCTTCATATGGGCTTTGGCCAAGTGACCTCCTTAAGAACTATGCCGTGCTCTCTAGCCAGATGGAATGGGATGAGTAAGCGACAGGCTCAGGCTCCCTCAAGGCTTGCACAGTGCATGACCTCACCACTGTTCCCTTCCTCTGACAGAGCAAGCAGTTCTAAGCTCAGGGAAAACACAACTTAAAAGGAGAGCAGCACAGAAAGACTGAAGGCCTAAGGGAACATGGGAACAGAGGCAGAAGAAAAAGAATGAAAAATGAGGGAAGGACAAAGAGAACCGAGATAAGAAGACAACCAGTGAGTGGGTCAGAATTCACAAGAAATCTCAAAGCACAAAGTTAGACAACTACACAGAAACTATGACATAACCGAGAAATCACTCTTCTCCCATGGTTTTAAAATTAGAGGTGCACAGACCACAGGCAAGCATGTCACTGAGCCAGGCGCCCCCAGAGGGAGAATCTGCGAGCCACATCCCCCATAGGCATTAGCCTGACTTTGCCCACTCTGTGAGGCAGGATATGGGAGCATCAGGAAGAGCCCAAGGCTTGTAAGAATCAGAAAATTAGAAATTAACAAATAGGAGAAACCCATTCTGCCAAAATGAATGAAGATGCTGTTGGATGTGGGGGTGGCTTGCTCTTTTGATGTTGTTTTGTTGAAATATGCTTTCTTGTACCCTAGCAACCATATAAGACACTGGTACAACCACATTCAACCATTTTACAGCCAGTCTGAGTGGCACATGCCAGGAATCCTAGCACCCACGAAGCTGAGATAGGAGAGGCTCAAGTGTGTCACAAGCCTGGACCACATACTAAGATTCTGTCTCAAAATCTAAGAGGGCTGGAGAGATGGCTCAGCGGTTAAGGCACTTGCCTCCAGTGCCTAAGGCCCCAGGTTCAATTCCCTAGGACCCACATGGGCCAGACCCACAGGGTGGTGGCCTTGGTACACTCTTCCTCTCTCTCTCTCTCTCTCTCTCTCTCTCTCTCTCTCTCTCTCTCTCTCTCTCTCTCTCTGCTTGAAAGTGAATAAATAAAATATTTTTAAAAATCTAAAAGAAAAAAAGTTACAATTTAATAGCATTTGTGAAAACCCAAACACCTGTAGCGTTTGACCTGGAAAGTCTACTTTCTGGTATGTCTTTAAAAAATATATATATTTTACTTACTATTTATTTGTAAGCAAGAGAGGAGACATGCCAGAGCCTCTTGCCATAACTAATGAACTCCAGGTGCATGCACCACTTTGCACATTTGGCTTTACGTGAATACTAGGGAATTGATTGAGCCTGGGCTTTCGAGCTTTGCAAGCAAGCTCCTTTAACCCCTGAGCCATCTCTCCAGCCCTCTGGTATGCCTACCCTAGCAGACCATGTGTCAGAGAGACATATACATGACACTTCTTTACCAAGGTCTTTGGAATGCAAGGGTCAGAAAGTGGGAGGCGCGATCCAAACGTGGCTACACAAACAGCAGTATGTTCAAATCACATCTGGTCCCCAGTTACAACAGATTCACCCAACAATTTCTCAACTTTGCAAGGGTGGACTGGTGTGCCTATAAAAATCATTCCAGATTGCCCTTTCAGTATAGTAATCAATAAAATTACATGACATGTTCAGTATGTTGTTATAATCCACTCTGTGTTAGGAAAATTTGTTCAACTGTAAACTAATATAAATCCTCTAAGTATGCTTAAGGTAAGGCACCCTAAGCTAGGATATTGACTTATACTTTCAACTTTTTATTATTTTCAACTTTAGATTTGTGGGCATGTGACCCCATCATAACTGAAAAAGTACCTGTACAGGAATTTACACCATCCCCCAGCATCTGTGTTCCCTGCTTTTCTCAGTTCTCTTGTAAACAAGCACAGCACCCTGGAAGCCTCTGAGACTGCTACAGTGACCTGGGAGCCACAAAAGCAGACAGCGAAATCAAAGGGTGGAAGTCACCTGGATTACTGAGTTACTACACAGGTGCCCTAGGGCACCTCACCTGAATTTGCATGAATGAAAAGAAAATCTTTGATGTACTAACCACTGAGATCTTGGGAATAACTCATTATAGTTATTCCTAGCCTATATGACTGAATATATTAACAGGGATTATTCTCTACAGCCTATTACTAACAGAAGCCAACATTAAGGAAAATCAGTGATACAAAAGAATACAAGCAGTGAAATACCATTTATATTTCAGACACACATGTCCACACATGAAGCAATATTCTACTTCCTTTAAAGATAGACGTATATACAGGTAAAAGTATAGGGAAACATCAATTACTAATCAGCTGGCTAGGACTCTTTTGCTGTGTCAAGATGGAAATCATGAATAGGCAAGGACAGTTTCTTTAGTGTTAATGGTTCCAGGTCCTGGAGTGCCAAGTGCCCATGTGAGTGAGGGCTGGACTAACATACCCAGAGGCTATGGCTCTGGGCTCTGATCACTCATGTTTATGGCTCTAAGCTCCTCTAGGACCCTGGGTGTCCTGAGTGCTGGGACCCCTACATTCTAACACCAACTAGTGCTACAGAACTCTGGTTTTGGGTATGAGGATCCTCAGCCCAACATAGCTTCCTGGAATTGTTCTAGTACTCCCTGCATTCTCTATGGGGTCACAACTTCAACAGACGTGTGTCATCTCCCTCATAGCTGGACTGTAGTTCCCACTGGAAACATTTATCAGTGTTCCACAGTGTGTGATGGTGCTTGACTCTCGTCCTGGTAACCTAAGAAGAGCTGTGTCCTGTAATGTAAGGACACATGGTGAGGATAAACCAGGAAGATGGTGGCCAGAGAATATTTTAACTTAACCTATACTTTTAGACTTTGTTTTGTTTTTCAAGGTAGAGCCAAGGCTGACCTGGAATTCACTATGTAGTCTCAGGGTGGCTTCAAACTCACAGTAATAATCCTTCTACCTCTAATGGAAGTAAAGGCATGTACCTACCATACCTGGGTACTTTTTAACTTTTTTAAAGAATGAATTTATTCTATTTGTACACTCAAAATCAATCTACTTAAAAATAAGTTTTTAAGGAAGTCATCAAACCCAGACATTGACTTGACTGTGTAGACTGAAGTTTCTCCTAACTTGTCAGGACAGTAAAGGGCTTGGGTCCTATCTTAAAGGTAGCAGGTTTCTTTAAATGTGAGATGAAGCGAAGGTGGGGGAAGGGAACAGAAGCTGCACGCTTCACCTCTCATAAACTCCTGCTGTTGGAAATGAAGAGGCCCTTAAACCTCATTTCCAGCTCTCAACAGCAACGACTACTGAGGAATACAAACAAGGCTGAACTGTAAACTCAGAGGAAAATATATTTCCCTCGCCTTATAGCACGAGAACGAAGGCAGATGCTCAGTGGGCTGTGGCGGGCCAAAAGTTAGTGTCTGTAATATGATGGTTTTGCCAATGTTGTTCTGTATGCAAATGAGCACCCGTAAATCTACCCTGGTCACATTACCTTGGAAATGCTGGGCTTCAAATAAATGTGTCGGTGTCAATGAAAAGATAGATATAACCCAATGTGTCTCAATACGAGTGTTGTAAAATAAAAGGCCTGCTTGCTTAAACCAACCACTGATGAAGCAGCCACTTTAACGGTGCCATCCCGTAAATAAGATTAAGTAGAACCTGATTATAAGGGGAATAAGATGGATACATTTCTGTGTAAAGCTTATGTGATGACACCAGCACATCATGTCACCTCCTGCAGTAATAATGAGCACATGCTAAAGAAGAAGAAAGGCAGCTGTGGTGATCAGAAGCCCACGCTACGAAAGGAAAGGACGATGTCACATCGGGTACAGAGGAAAGAGTGGGAACAGGACACCTACACCGTTACATTTCCCTCTGCATCAACGGTCAAGTTCAGGGTCTTTATTTGGAGTCCCCTTGGAAATAAATCAGCCCCTGTAACCAACCACTCTCCAGTTAGGATGTCACTGCTTTGCATGTTGTAAGGAAATTCATTCACTAATTCCTTGGCGCCCACACAATGACTAAGTTCTTAAATTCTAGCCCAGGTTCAGAGGGATCTTGCCTGCTTTACCGTAGCAGGACTGGCAGCTGAAATGTCTCTCTTAATCTAGAAGATGGAAGACACCAACAGGCCCAAGTTTACAGGCTGTTGTGAAGAGAATGAGTTAATATAGCACATCAGTCAGAAAAATGCACAAAAAAGTGCTTAGAAAATGTTGGCTGCTGTTCTTCAATGCAAAATATAACGGAGGAGGAGAAGGGGACAAGCAGATGCCCTGGCAGTCACCAGAACAAAGCTACACACATGGGAAAAAGGAAGTGCCCACGGCTCCGGGCTACTTGTTTTGAATGCATTTGGAGAGGTATTTTTAAACTCTAGTTGTAGAATCCACAAAAAAAAAAAAAAAAAGACAGAACAGTAATTTACAGTGGGAAGATCCTGAAAAAAAAAAAAAACAAAAAACAAATCTAACTTTCAGTAAGCATCTTAAAATGTGCTACGAATGCTGAGTAAATTCATTTTTCATCTCATTTGGCCTAAGATTTTCCAAACATCTCACAGATGAGGATGCTTCCAAGCCAGAGTGCTTAACTAACTGTTCAAAGTCAAAGTCATTCCACAATTTAGTGATAGTCAAGATTTCAACCTAAGCCTCCCTGTGATTCATTTTATGTATGTATGTATGTATGTATGTATGTATGTATGTATGTATACATGTATATTGGTTGATAGATACATAAATGTTATGTAAATGATAGATGATAGGCTGATTGATACATACATGATAGATTGATGATGGGTTAGCTGACAGATGATATAAATTATTGATAGAAGATAGATGATAGATAGATAATTAAGATAGATGATAGATCAACAACATCCACATCAATATTTGTCTGATATCACTGGAAATATATCCATGAACAATAAACAAGACCTGCCACTACCTCAGGAACTCTATGGAATCTGCATCCTTGAATCACTCAACAACTTCAAAAGTGGCAGAATATAAGACCAACAGGAAGGCCTGCCAAAAATGTTGCTTTCCATCTCAAAGTATGAGAAACAGAGCAGCTGACAAACTGGGACCAGTGACCACTATGCTGTGGTACCTGGAAAGTCAGTGTTGATGGGGCATGAAATTTAATTAGACTAGATGACTATAGAGCTACAGAGGAAAAGTACTTCACCATCTCCTAATCAAGAGAACACACACGTCATCTTCACAGAAGATCAGCCCCGATCAGAGGCAATGCCCCAGGCAGAACCATGAGAGTTCATCTATGCTACACCACACCTGTCAGACTAAAGCCCCAGCAGGAAGACAGGCAACATATGCTTGACAAAGTAATAACAGTGAGCTGGGACATAGCTCAGTTGGTAGAGTGCTTGCCCTGCATGCATGAGGTCCTGGGTTTGATCCCCAGTTCTACAAAAATTAATAATACCTAATAAATAAAAAACAATCTGTCCCACCAGAAAATAACTGAAAGTAGTTGTCAGACCTATCAGAAACTGGAACAAAACAGGTTCCTGTTTTTTTTTTCCCCACTCAGTCTTCTTAGGGTTCCTTAACCACGTCTTAAAGTCCAACTTTAAAGTCCAATACTAATGAACAGTAGACTGTCATGAAGTTCCAGAAACTAAGCTACCACTTGAACATGCCCTCATTTCACTCACCCAACAAGGAAGGACATGGTAGAAGTCTACCTCATATTTGAGCAAATCAAGGCTCAGAGAGGCTCCATGGCTCCTCAGGGAGAGGGTCTCTTTAGAGGCCTTTCAGTAACACAAGGTTGGTGAGCCAACTCCCAATACACAAAAAGGACCTGGGCCATGAATCCACCGGGGGCAGAAGGAGAGCCTGGAACAAAGATTTCACTGCATGAAGGCAGGGGTTCAGTGGGAAGCAGGAGCTGTGGGGTTCAGTGGGAAGGAAGCAGGGAGCTCTGAAAGAGGTTGCTGGGTGGGTTTCAGCAAGTCAAAGAAATTAAGATTCTCAAAGATACTGACTTGTTCTTTTATCCTCAGTTCAGCAGAAAGCAACATCTTTTTTTAAGCAGCAGAGAAGTGTAAAACTCTTTGTAGTAAGGACAAATGCCCAGAAGAGAATTCCCTCCCCTAATTCCATACTGGAAGGAAGAGAGGGAAAAAAGTACAACCTTGATAAACATTAGCATATTAGCACAGCCACAGAAACAAATGTACAAAAGGTTCTTAAAACACAGAGTAGAACCCTTTCCAAATGCCTGCGTGTCCTCTGATGGAATGTGCAAAAGAACAAAATCACCTTAATTGCACACGGTGAATAGATGTGAGTCAACCCAACCTGTGGATAAACAAATTAGAACAGCATAAACACAAGCATTTCCTCATGTCAATGTCCACCCTGAAACTCCTGTTGAAGCTTAATCCTAATCGTGAAGTATTCAAAGGTGAAACCTTTAAGAAGTGATTAATTACTGAAGGGATTATTCTATTCATGGATTACTGGATTAAAGAGTTATCTTGAGTGGGCTAGCTATAAAAGCCAGTGTGGTTCTGTCTCTTGGATGCACCCCGCTCTCCACGTGAAGCCCAGAAATAAGGCTCTAGACAAGAAGATGAAGTCCTCCCACCCCTCACCCCCGAACAGTAAGAAACCATCGTATTTCCTTTGTAAGTCACCTAGAATTCCACAGTGGTATAGTAACAGAAGACGCAGACAAACTCCTTCCAAGGAAAGTGACAGGACATGTACTTTGTCCATTTAGCACTTCATGTCAACAGTGTGGAGGCTACTGGGTTTGACATCCAGATCTAGCAGAAACAGACAGTTCTTTGCTGTCACAGGGCTCTGCCCCAAAAGTGAAGACAGGGAAGAGAAAGAACACATAAGTGAATATAATTAGAGAGAGTGGGAAGTACCATGAAGGAAATAAAATATACATGACAAATAATATGTGCCAATTTTAGACCGAATGCAGTTTCCTGTGAGGAAATGACCTATGCAGAGACCTGAGAGTAGACAGAAGGCTGCAGGGCCAGCACACAACAAGGCTCTGAGGAGGAAGGAGGCTGGGATGGAAGGTGAGAGAGGGGCAGGGCTGGAAGGCGAGGAGGCACCAGACCCTGCAGTGAATAAGCAGTGGCTGTGGTTTTGTCTTCAGTCAAGGAGAGTTTTAATGGGGACAGTGAGATCAAAATCAGCATTTGGAAGTCACTGTCTTCTTTGCAGAGGACAAAACCAGTTAGCAAAGTGCTACATTTAATCAGAACAGGGTTAGTAAAACTTTCCACAAAGGGCCTGAAAGTAAAAACATTAGCCTTAGAGAGTAAGATGGTTCCTACTGTCTCACTATCCAAGTCTGCCACTGTACCCCAAAGCTGCCACAGGTAAAAACATCAACAAAGGACAACGCTATGCTTGAATAAAGCTTTATTTGCCATGGTTTGACTAGAAGGCCAGTTTGTGGA